>CM067354.1:76539903-76831293 GCA_034190875.2 Urechis unicinctus
CGTTTAACGAAAACTTGGTCGAACTAAAACGTGACATTGAAGAACACTGAGCATTGGTCACAGCGAGTTGAGAGAGATGACCATGTTGGTCCAGTCACAGCGAGTTGAGACCATGTTGGTCCAGTCACAGCGAGTTGAGACCATGTTGGTCCAGTCACAGCGAGTTGAGACCATGTTGGTCCAGTCACAGCGAGTTGAGACCATGTTGGTCCAGTCACAGCGAGTTGAGACCATGTTGGTCCAGTCACAGCGAGTTGAGACCATGTTGGTCCAGTCACAGCGAGTTGAGACCATGTTGGTCCAGTCACAGCGAGTTGAGACCATGTTGGTCCAGTCACAGCGAGTTGAGACCATGTTGGTCCAGTCACAGCGAGTTGAGACCATGTTGGTCCAGTCACAGCGAGTTGAGACCATGTTGGTCCAGTCACAGCGAGTTGCGACCATGTTGGTCCAGTCACAGCGAGTTGAGACTATGTTGGTCCAGTCACAGCGAGTTGCGACCATGTTGGTCCAGTCAAAGCGAGTTGCGACCATGTTGGTCCAGTCACAGCGAGTTGCGACCATGTTGGTCCAGTCACAGCGAGTTGAGACCATGTTGGTCCAGTCACAGCGAGTTGCGACCATGTTGGTCCAGTCACAGCGAGTTGCGAGAGATGCGAGATGCGGTTGATGATATGAGTGTCTAGGTTGACTGGTAGTTCACTTGCCGTTAGAAATGAGAGATGAAATGCCATGGGTGGTCAAAAACAATGTCAAACGCCCACACTTACTGCGCCGAGTTGTAAACAGATCGACTCAGCAGAGGTAATTGGCTAGTTGGAGGTCTAGGACTAGCTTTCCCTCTCGACGCAACGGGGAGGAATCGAGTAACCTTCACAAGGAAACCGATGATAATGAATAGGAGGAGTATAATATGCACGTATATATATATATATATATATATATATATATATATATATATATATATATATATATATATATATATATATATATATATATATATATATATATAAATATATGCATATGCATATACATATATATATATGTGCACATATGCATATACATATATACATACACATGTATGTGTATATATATACATATATATATATGAATATATTATATATATATATAAATATATGCATATATATATATATATATATATATATATATATATATATATATATATATATATATATATATATATATATATATATATATATATATATATATATATATATATATATATATATATATATATGTGCACATAAGTGTGTGGCCGAGTGCATCTGAGTGTGTCGTTTGAGTGTTTCTGCGATGAACCTAATCGCATTTATCTGACCGATGCATATGCATGTTGCGTTGTTGAACACTGCTGGTATGGTCAAATCGTTCTAGTCAATAATCGAACAGGGATACTCCATGACGGTTGTTAGAATGGAAATAAGTCGATTGACCAAGGTCACGACGATATATATATATATATATATATATATATATATATAGAGATATATATATAGAGATATATATATATATATATATATATATATATATATATATATATATATATATATATTTATATCTATATATATATCTATATATATATATCTATATATATATATATATATATATATCTCTCTATATCTATCTCTCTATATATATATATATAGTATTCTCCTACCTCAAACCAACGTCTCAGTATGTGTAGCTCTAATGATGATATTCCAGAAGCATTAACACCGATTACAACGATAGCACATAAATAGAAGTCACTGACATCACTATAGCTCCACGACATTCCTTGCCATATTGTCGGCATCACCACATCAACTAGAATTACCCCCCACGAAGGCACAGCGAGTCTCGTTAAATGAGCTGTGTACAACTAAGGATCAGCTACTCAGTTATAATCGGTCTAAATCAACGGAATTAGGTTAACTGAAGTTCGAGCTCATTCAAGTTACTATTGCAAGTGTACAGTTCCGTAATTGCTAGGCAACTGAAAGGTTTTGAACCGTAAACACCCCAGCTACATGTGCATAAGTAAAGCAAGGGAGCAGAGGCGAAATACGCGGCTTCATTAGTCTAGAATAGTTATAGCATACACTTCTGTGTAGCATATCATAGCCGCATTACTAGTTTTCTGTGAGAGACCTCGCCGGTCAACCTAATTGCTCAAACGTCGCTGTTCGTCATGCATTGGATGATGAGATACTATATATACAAGCGAGGTCATACCTGCAGTCCAAGTTGCTATTGTGGTCTTCGATTGGAGAAGCATCCATGGTGAAGTTGTATTTATAATCCACGACAGTAAAAGAGACACGTCCATCAAGTGGCGCTCGGCAGTCGTATCAGCCGCTGTATCCGAATCATGTACGCCAGCATCTAACTTCTATTAGCATCCTACGCCTCCCAGATGATGAGGCAAATATATTTCCCGGGTTCGTCTCAACACCTCGGCGACTAATACGAGATCTATAAAAAGATGTCAAGTCTATATGCGATGTTGAGGGTTGGATCCTTATGCCGGATTGGCTGGTGTGGGGTATTGCGCACCGGAGATGGGTTTTCTTGAGCCGTTAGCTAGCGGCCGACTGTGGCCAGAAGCGTGGGCGTACTCAACGCCAGAACTCACTCTCGCCGCAGCATCCACACAGCTGCTCCTCGGCTGCACCCAGACACACACACGCTGGAAGAGTAAATCGTCAGCACACAATCGCCAGCAGCAGCAGCAGCAGCAGAAGCCGTGAAGCCCTCACCTACGCGATTGTAGCATGCGATGCTACGGGGCACGTTGGCCGTGGTGAATTTTGGGGTTGCCCGCAGCAGCTCCCGGTGCTTCTGCGTACAGCGAGGGGTGTCGGGGCGTGTTAGCGTGTAAGTGGGTGGAGCTTAGTTGGGGTTTGATATTCCACCACATGGGTAACTATAATGACACAATGAAAATTCGGGACGTCGGTCGATTGACAGGAGGAGGGAACGCCGGTGGATACAGACAAACGTTTAGCCGTTTAAGTTTGGAAAGATTTAATATAAATGATAAGATCACCTTTAATCACCCTCCTCCACCTGCCCCACTGCACGTTCAACAGGTGTATGATCTTTCCATGGTTAAATGAGATCGATGCAAATCGGGGCACAAGTGCGCTGTGGGTGGGGATGACGCCGTGTTTATCAAGAGTAAACGTCACGTCCTTAGGAACGACGTCATTAACTCAGAAGGAGAGAACGTGGTTTAAGTCTATGATCACTACCAGAAGTCTATGATCACTACCATCTATGGTCACTACCATCTATGGTCACTATCATCTTTGGTCACTACCATCTATGATCCCTACCATCTATGTTCACTACAATCTATGTTCACTACCATCTATGGTCACTACCATCAATGATCACTACAATCTATGGTCACTACCATCAATGATCACTACCATCTCACTACCATCTATGGTCACTCATCAATATCACTACATCTATGGTCACTACCATCACTACCATCTATGGTCACTACCATCAATGATCACTACAATCTATGATCACTACCATCTATGGTCACTACATCTATGGTCACTACCATCTATGGTCACTACCATCTATGTTCACTACCATCTATGTTCACTACCATCAATGATCACTACCATCTATGTTCACTACCATCTATGATCACTACCATCTATGTTCACTACCATCAATGATCACTACCATCACTACCATCTATACCATCCCAATGATACTACCATCAATGATCACTACCATCTATGATCCCTACCATCATCACCATGATCACTACCATCTACACTACCATCTATGATCCCTACCATCTATGATCCTACCATCTATGGTCACTACCATCTATGATCCCTACCATCTATGTTCACTACCATCTATGTTCACTACCATCTATGATCACTACCATCTATGTTCACTACCATCTATGGTCACTACCATCTATGTTCACTACCATCTATACCATCTATGATCACTACCATCTATGATCACTACCATCAATGATCACTACCATCTATGATCACTACCATCTATGGTCACTACCATCTATGATCACTACCATCTATGTTCACTACCATCTATGATCCCTACCATCTATGTTCACTACCATCTATGGTCACTACCATCTATGATCCCTACCATCTATGTTCACTACCATCTATGTTCACTACCATCTATGATCCCTACCATCTATGTTCACTACCATCTATGGTCACTACCATCTATGGTCACTACCATCTATGGTCACTACCATCTATGATCACTACCATCTATGATCCCCATCTATGGTCACTACCATATGTGGTCATCATCGCTATCTTCGTCGGCAAATGTTAATGCGAATTGATTGGAAACAAACAAAATTTGCCGTGGGCTCTATTGGGTAATGCCATATAATGCGGAAATTAATTTTCAATATTTCATGTTACGTGTATGAATTACCATACAGGTATGTTGAATATTTCTCAGTTTAACACAGAGCACCCCCGAGGTCCTAAACCGGTATTGAATCGACCTGTACCGCGTGTTAAGGACAGCTGTGAGGTGCGGGACATTTGTTAGCGTTTGCAGTGGCCTATTAGCTGCAATGACTTAGGAACACCGCATTCCACGCACACAGGGGGTCATGAAAGACTGAAGGCGAGTTTGATAATGTGTCACTCGATGCGATTTCCATTTGACTACTAAAGAAAACATTGATTATCGCTCTTTAGTGAGGTGTGGAGGTGGGAGGGGGTTGGCTTTGCTGCTATTTGACCGAAGTATAAAACAACAATATTTGAGAGAGAACAATTCTGCATGATAACTTAGTATACGTAGTCGATAGCCACGTAATTTCTGCTCACCCGCTGACACAGAGCGATTTTTCCATACAGACCTGTTGCTAACAAATGCATTTTTAGCGTAGACGGGGCAATAATGCCGCACCACCCCTCCCGTATCTTACACAAAAACGCACTAAATAACAGCTTCATTCGTCCACCTATTGAAATACTGCAGGTGATCAGGCGTTGACTCAGTTCAAGCCATCCGGATATTACACTGCGCGCGGACACGATCTTTGTCAGTCGTTTGCATATGTAAGGAGCAGTACACACTATTGTGCTTCACACATGTTATACATACTGGCCTGTGTCATCGTTATGCTAGTATCTATTCTAAAAGATTATTCATGACAATTCGTGTGACAATCATTGTAATAATATTCTTAAGCGGGTTATTTTGTGCAAATGCCCGCATGCTAACCCGATGTTGGATAGTTTCTGTACATACATTGTCTCTCTCAAACTTTATCTATTGCTCTGTTACATATGATTGAGACCGTTAGATATTGGTTCGTTGGGCCGTCTTCTGTTTCAGTTTGCTGATTTAATACAGGTAATTGGGGATGATACCATATTATGCGTAGAAACGTTCATGCATCTGATTAGTTATAATTTAGGCTGAAATAACCATCATGAAATAATCAACTGCTGCCAAAAATATATAAATTGCAAAATGTGTTCATCGTTTTGTATGACCATTTGATAAATTAATTCATTAATCTATTTGTATTGAGATTTTGATTTCGAAAAGACTTAATGGGTCCATTCAACATCTAGTTTCGGTCAACTTACTATCCAATGGAATGTGAACATTCACTAATACAAAATGAAGTGCACCAATCATGGCCATTTTGTCTTGTAGTTTATTTGTTACTAACTCCATATAACGACGGTATTGCTGAAGTGTGGAATCGTTTTTTTCATTTCAAGTTCAATTGCTTCCTTATCTTGTAAAACAATTGCTTCCGCTGTATTTCAGTTAGCGTAGCAGAGACGACCGCATTTCACATACATGGGCATAGATCGATTGTCCTTAATCTCCAAGTAAAACAATAGAATGTAGAACTATTATGATGTATCAATGATATACATTGTGCTCACATCACCCGAACGCATCCGAATCAACCAAGAGGATGATCCTCTTTGTTGTACCCTGATATGGGATGCAAATCTTTGCATGCGCCCCTTCCTACAGTGTACCTACATGGCTGCGGTATGTTTTCATTCCACGCCACGTCAACCATGACCACCGTTCGATCTTCTTATGGATTTTAGTGACCTCCAAAACCATGAAATGAAACTCGTTATTCGTTAGGTGTACGTTAGTAGGTGCGCAACTGGCGCCGCAACAACAAGCGCTGAGATCAATATGAGCTGGCCCCGGGGCAACCCATACAATACATGCGAGAACAATGATACACAACAACTCTTGTGTCGTTACATTTGTTGCCGTAAAGTGTTGACGAGTGAGGTGGTGATGAGTGAGGTTGTGATGAGTGAGGTGGTGTGAGGTTGAGTGAAGTGGTGATGAGTGAGGTTGTGATGAGTGAGGTGGTGATGAATGAAGTGGTGATGAGTGAGGTGGTGATGAGTGAGGTGGTGATGAGTGAGGTGGTGATGAGTGAGGTGGTGATGAATGAAGTGGTGATGAGTGAGGTGGTGATGAGTGAGGTGGTGATGAGTGAGGTGGTGATGAGTGAGGTGGTGGTGAGTGAGGTGGTGATGAGTGAGGTGGTGAAAAGTGAGGTGGTGATAAGTGAGGTGGTGATGAGTAAAGTGGTGATGAGTGAGGTGGTGATGAGTGAGGTGTTGTTGAATGAGGTGGTTCTCCGTGATGAGTGGTGCTGCGAGTCCGGTGGTGACGAGTGAGGTGGTGATGAGTGAGGTGGTGACGAGTGAGGTGGTGATAAGTGAGGTGGTGATAAGTGAGGTGGTGATGAGTAAAGTGATGATGAGTGAGGTGGTGATGAGTGAGGCGTTTTTCGTGTCCCTATTATGAGAAGTGTGCATTTTTTATACGGTGCTTTTGTGCCTAAAAGCGAAGGCACGTGGGATGCTGATGCGATATATCTGAACGTATATGTTGTACAAGTTGAGCGTAAGATGAATTCCCCCGTGATTATCTTATACAAGACTATTTGTTTGTACGTGAGTTTCGAAACAAACTGACTTGGAGCTTGAGGCAGGTCTCCAATGTGGATGTTGTATTGTCCTGTCATTTGGAGCTTGAATGCACCATGGTCGTGCCTTGATGCAAGGTTGGGTGGGGGATGTGTTTGTGAATGAAGAAGAATATGTATGCGTTTGTGGAGTCTGCTGGATGTCTAGTAGACATGGGGATCGGTAGAAGTAAATCCCTGGGTAATGGAGGCTGCTGGATGTCTAGTAGACATGGGGATCGGTAGAAGTGAACCCTGGGTAATGGAGGCTGCTGGATGTCTAGTAGACATGGGGATCGGTAGAAGTAAACCCTGGGTAATGGAGGCTGCTGGATGTCTAGTAGACATGGGGATCGGTAGAAGTGAACCCTGGGTAATGGAGGCTGCTGGATGTCTAATAGACATGGGGATCGGTAGAAGTGAACCCTGGGTAATGGAGGCTGCTGGATGTGTAGTAGACATAGGGATCGGTAGAAGTGAACCCTGGGTAATGGAGGCTGCTGGATGTCTAGTAGACATGGGGATCGGTAAAAGTGAACTCTGGGTAATGGAGGCTGCTGGATGTGTAGTAGACATGGGGATCGGTAGAAGTGAACTCTGGGTAATGGAGGCTGCTGGATGTCTAGTAGACATAGGGATCGGTAGAAGTGAACCTGGGTAATGGCGGCTGCTGGATGTCTAGTAGACATAGGGATCGGTAGAAGTGAACCCTGGGTAATGGAGGCTGCTGGATGTGTAGTAGACATGGGGATCGGTAGAAGTGAACCCTGGGTAATGGAGGCTGCTGGATGTCTAGTAGACATAGGGATCGGTAGAAGTGAACCCTGGGTAATGGCGGCTGCTGGATGTCTAGTAGACATAGGGATCGGTAGAAGTGAACCCTGGGTAATGGAGGCTGCTGGATGTGTAGTAGACATAGGGATCGGTAGAAGTGAACCCTGGGTAATGGCGGCTGCTGGATGTCTAGTAGACATGGGGATCGGTAGAAGTGAACTCTGGGTAATGGTGGCTGCTGGATGTCTAGTAGACATAGGGATCGGTAGAAGTGAACCCTGGGTAATGGAGGCTGCTGGATGTCTAGTAGACATAGGGATCGGTAGAAGTGAACCCTGGGTAATGGAGGCTGCTGGATGTCTAGTAGACATAGGGATCGGTAGAAGTGAACTCTGGGTAATGGAGGCTGCTGGATGTGTAGTAGACATGGGGATCGGTAGAAGTGAACCCTGGGTAATGGAGGCTGCAGGATGTCTAGTAGACATGGGGGTCGGTAGAAATAAACCCTGGGTAATGCCGATCTAGATTATGGAAAACTTGTCAGTTGTAGGGACATCAACTTTATGATGTCTATGCTCGTTAATTCAAAGATTATTTTCGAGTTATAATTGCAGCTTCTTTGAGTTCAGCTAGTATGGTGGGTGATCAGGCGGGCATACAGAGTACATCCCGTGATAAAGCAATGTTCCTTTCAAGTCATATCCATATATGGCGAAGCTGCCTTGTCACATGAAAATGATACTGTTGTTAATGTTGCTATTGATGGTGCAACAGTTGTTATTGATGTTTCTGATGTTGCTTGTGCTGTGATGATTATCCTGTTGCTAATTTTGCTATCGCCGCTTGTACTATTGCTTATGTTGCCAATGAAACTTCTACTGTAGCAAATGATGCTATTGTGGCTTATACTGTTGCTAATGCTGGAAGAGCTGCCAAGTCACATAAAAAGGATACAGGATACCATGGGTTCATGGGAGAACTTGGCGAACTGCATCAGAAAATTTCAACTCGGCCCAAAATTGGTTATTATGGACGTATATTGATGATATTATAAGCGATCAAAGTTATTACCAAAATCATGCTGTTCGGGGACATGATAGATTGAAATTGATTTGGCCGACTCAAGGAAAAGCTTTGTTTATTCAATATTATCGCGCGTGACATAAAAGAGGCCTGGAGGCGAGCAGAGAGCAGCAGCCCAATGTGTAGGTTGCTGTAAACAAACCATAGAAAAACCAGCAGAAACGACATCCGCTGTATACTTTGTGCGAAAACTATAGATTTTTTAAAAACAATTATATAAGTAATATGTTTAAAATTGAAGGGGCTTCTTTTGATTGAAATTCAATTTACGATGCGTCCATTAACGACGGAGAAACGACACGTTAACTTCAGATTTCAGTCCCGTTTTAGATTTGATTCGTTCGTAACCGGAAGTGGCGTCATCGTTGTCAATAGAATTGAAGGATTAGATTCGCGCTCTCTATGACAGCAACTCGCCCAATTGTTATGACTATAGAACCAATATTTATGATTTTATAAGCGATCGAATATTCTACAAAACATGTTTGATATTTGATAAATCTTTCAGAAAACATAAATATTTTTATATTTGGACCATAATAAGTAAATTAGCTGGTGCTAATGTTGCTGGTAATGCTTCTGCCGCTGGTGCTAATGTTGCTGGTAATGCTTCTGCCGCTGATGCTAATGTTGCTGGTAATGCTTCTGCCGCTGATGCCAATGTTGCTGGTAATGCTTCTGCCGCTGATGCTAATCTTGCTGGTAATGCTTCGGCCGCTGTTGCTAATATTGCTGGTAATGCTTCTGCCGCTGATGCTAATCTTGCTGGTAATGCTTCTGCCGCTGATGCTAATCTTGCTGGTAATGCTTCGGCCGCTGTTGCTAATGTTGCTGGTAATGCTTCTGCCGCTGATGCTAATCTTGCTGGTAATGCTTCTGCCGCTGATGCTAATCTTGCTGGTAATGCTTCTGCCGCTGATGCTAATCTTGCTGGTAATGCTTCTGCCGCTGATGCTAATCTTGCTGGTAATGCTTCTGCCGCTGATGCTAATCTTGCTGGTAATGCTTCGGCCGCTGATGCTAATGTTGCTGATAATGCTTCTGCCGCTGTTGCCAATGTTGCTGGTAATGCTTTTGCTGTAACAAATGTTTAGGTGATGCCATTTCTGATTATGATAATGTTGCTGGTGATGATTCTGCTGTTGATAACGTTGCTGGTGACTGTTCTGTTGTTGCTAATATTACTGGTGATGCTTCTACAGCTGCCAATGTTGCTGGTGATGCATCTACGGCTGCTAATGTTGCTATTGATGCTCCTACGGCTGCTAATGTTGCTGGTGATGCTCCTACGGCTGCTAATGTTGCTGGTGATGCATCTACGGCTGCTAATGTTGCTGGTGATGCATCTACGGCTGCTAATGTTGCTATTGATGCTCCTACGGCTGCTAATGTTGCTGGTGATGCATCTGCTGCTAATGTTGCTAATGATGCTCCTACGGCTGCTAATGTTGCTATTG
The DNA here is from genome assembly GCA_034190875.2 of Urechis unicinctus. NCBI lineage: Eukaryota > Metazoa > Annelida > Polychaeta > Xenopneusta > Urechidae > Urechis > Urechis unicinctus. The sequence continues at coordinate 76,550,212 of CM067354.1, forward strand.
ATGCTCCTACGGCTGCTACGTTGCTATTGAGGCTCCTAATGTTGCTATTGATGCTCCTACGGCTGCTAATGTTGCTATTGATGCTCCTACGGCTGCTAATGTTGCTATTGATGCATCTACAGCACCTAATGCTGCTGGTGATGCTTCTACAGCTGTTAATGTTACTAGTAATGCCTCTGCAGCTGCTAATATTGCTGGTGATGCTTCTACAGCGGTTAGTGGTGCAGGTGATGCTTCTGCTACTGTTTCTTATGATGCTGGTGATGCTTGTATAGCTGCTAATGTTTCGATTGTGGCTCGTTTATTTTCTGATACCGATCACGTTCCTTGTGATGATTATGCTGCTCGTTGCTGATGTTGCTGATGGTGCTAATGTTGCCGATGATGCTTAAGTAGCAGATGATGCTAATGTTGCAGATGAAACTAAAGTTGCAGATGATGCCAATGTTGCAGATGATGCTAATGTGGCTACTGATGCTGTTGCTAATGATGCCAATGTTGCAGATGATGCTAATGTGGCTACTGATGCTGTTGCTAATGATGCTAATGTTGCAGATGATGCTAATGTGGCTGGTGATGTTTCCGCAGACTTTTATGTTGCTGGAGATTCTACTACTGCTGCTGATGCTGCTGCCTATAACAGGATATCATTGGGAAGCGATTTCGTCATGGTTCCCGCATGAGTAGCTGTTATTTATAGCGTCTTACCAGATACAAGTGCTCTTCTCGTGAAAGTGGAATCGATAATATAACGCCAACATATTGCATTGTAATATTGGCGGTACCGGAATATTTAGGTGAGCATCCGCGGTTGAGTTCAAATGATTCGGCGTCTACAGCTGCTCGCATCAATAAGTGCGAGTAGAGTAATGATCATTGGGCACAGAGTTGGGCTTCTTAACCTCACCTAGTACTGATTTCATCACGTGCTGTGTATGCAAAAACCTATATGAGTTATAAGCGCTTTAACTACTTAATTGGTGTTGTGCTAAACCAAGCATCTGAGCAATTAAGATAGACATTGATGGAAATGATTTGTATGAGTTTTCGTTTTAGATTTTCTGTCCGGACCAGATTCTATGAGCTAGTTTTGCACATACCCATCCTCCACAAGTGGGCCGCTGGAGCAGCGCTGATTTGATCGATTTTTAAGTCAATACTGTGGCGAGTCCGTGAAATAATGTAATTTGTATCTCTGAGTTCTGTGGTACATAATGAATACAAACATGGATTAACTGGGCCTCCGAGATAATGTTCCACTCCCACCAAGACTGTTATACCCACGTGAGATAATTTATTTCTTCCTCGATTAATGCAATACTAAAACACGATGATCAAATATGAACAAAAACAAATAATCTTTTAATTGATCCAGTTTTTACTCAAATCTATGGTGTGAAACAAATGACTAAATGTAAGTAATTATAAATCAAACTCAAACTTCATCTTCGTTACGTTCCCGCCGCTTATGATGTTAATATTTTGACTTTTAGTATTCAATATGTGCCAAAATGTTACCAATGTTTAATATACCTGATTAAAATCATAAACAAAAAATACAGGGTTGGTTAAATTTAACCAGCAACTGTCTTAATTGTTATGCAATTATTGTTGATAAAGGATGTCCTTAAACTTACTGGATATTTTGTTGTAAGCGCCTACCACTACATTTTTTCAGCTCTATTATTCGGATAAGTATGTAATTTTGTGGCATTTTAAATTTACACCACGATAAGTGGGTCTCCAATGGTAACTTTTTATCATATATATATATATATATCGATTATATGTTATTTTCATTACCAACTCGTGGTGTTGCATTGCTTAGCTATCAACCTATGATACAGCAGTCTGGAAACATGCTTCCCATCGTCAGTTGTTGGGACAAGTCGATTTGTCCGTCAGACTTAACTCACAGGTGATGCCCTTGCATTGTTCTGTTAAGTGTGGTGTTGAGTCATAGGGGTTAGTAGGGTGTTAAGCTGCGTGACGTTCAACAGCAAGGACATTAGATTAGATTAGTTTGCTTAATGCAGGTGGTTCTCGTGCTGTTGATGATGATGTTGATGTTGTGGCTGATGAAGATGTTGCTAGCTTGCGGGCGATCACTCGTGATACATGGACAGCGCCCCGTAAGGTGTCATCACCCACTTGGCGAAAACCAGTTGCCCTTACGGGTTGCGAACATCCAAATATAGGACTATTGAACCACCAGATAAGGAAACAAACACCCCGAGCCGAGGGTACCAAGCACCAGACGGTGACTTTAATGAATAGTAGTTCCTTCCAGGACCCACGTACTCGCGCTGGAGGTTTTGTCCGCTTGGCGTCGCTTGCAACACAACCGATGCAGCAGGAGCAGCAGCAGCAGCGAGAGACGCGGGAATCAATACGTGCAAGCCCCAGGGCATTCAGCATGGAAAATCTGCACAAACATTTCCTTGCATCGTGTAGTATCTGTTTATTACCGTAGTGCATGTTTGTCACACCTACCCTAAGTTATAACCCAGTTATTGCTTCGCTTCGGTGAGACGAATGTGTATAGGAGTCGAGGCAGGAGTGTTAAGTATTGCGTTGCTCAAGCATATGTATTTGTTTGGTATAAATCATCGCTTAATAATGTTTCGTGTGTAACCTAGGAGGGTGTCAGCACCTTCATTCGAATCAATGTTTTAATAACAACTCCAACAAGCAGTTAACCTAGGTTGGGGTGGTCATTGGCTGATACTGAAGCTTCTTCCCTGTACCAGATGATGGCTGAGTGAAGGAGCAGCAATGATCCAGGGACGCGGCCATGTCATCAATGTCATCATAGGTGTCCCAGGTGGTCGGTTGAGCCACATATGACCCGAGCAAACGCGTCAACTTAGTGGTCAGTTCTCACTTTATTTTAACATTGCTAACAACCGCTGTGGATGGGGAAAATATTTCATATCTGTGTTCGTCAGCATTCGTTAACTAGCTATAAACAAATTAATTTTATTTCTTGTGGACTTAATTTAATAAATTTGCTGTTTTTATTCATGTATGTTTAAGATTGGTAGCAGCCTCAACCACTATTCTGCACGTTGGATGTTCTGCAAAGGCCCTATCGTCATTGCTAACTTAAGCCATACCCTGTTTTAATTTCATGCCAACTTTATGCATGACGTCAGAAATTGGCCAGGGGTCCATCAAATTATCATGTTCGCCCTACCCTACGTTAATGGGCCAGTTCATCAGCACATGCGGCCAACATATATAACATCTGAACTCTAGTCCCAAATAGCACCACATCGTCTACAATAATGTCTGTGTCGAGCCAAATTAAAGGAAATCGAACAGTAAAAATGGCTTGATAAGGTTTTTATGCTTGTTTGAAGCGCATGTCTGCAGACTGTCGTCCCGTATCCATTGGTAATATCGGTGAAGGGTGGTTGGGGAGGGTTGGGGTGGCAGAGCAATAGCTGTTAATGAATAATGGAGTGCGTCTAGTTGTCGGAACTATATTTTCCTGGTCTACTTTTAAACTCAGCACTACCCGTATAATAAATAGTTGATTCCCAGGTACCTGTTATTTGTCGGATCCCAGGCCCACTTTCACATGTTCCACATTTATTCGTTGAAAGTAGTAGGACGTAAGACAGTATTAAACTAGAGGTCATTTGGACCATTGTAGCAGAGCCCCGCCACGTGGTGCAAATGCTACCGGTGTTATCAGCATACGTGAGCAAGGAACACAATACGGAATGCAAGACTAATGGGATGGGTAGCATGGTGGGTAACGACGTAATCATAACGTTACACTCTAGCGTGTAGGCAAAGAACCTTCGCAACTGACAGTGTACGCGGCTAACTGCTGTCGACATCTCATGTCCGCGCTGTGAATGGTGATATCCGCATTATTAACCATTGGGGCGAGGTATATTCTGTCGTGCATATATATATACGTAGTTTAGTACAAGTAGCTATCTCGTCTGCTTCTCCGCTAGTTCTTTCGAGTGTACATCTTTAGAAGTATAGGTTATAGCGGTTCTAGAACACTCCTCCAAATGGAGACCCCACCCACCAACGATAAGGAATCCCCCCACTTCAGAGCATCATTTACCCACTTCAACTATTCCTTTCGGGGCCTAAGGTCTCAAAAGCTGCCAACAGCTGGAGTCTTCGGACAATGGACTGGTGGCGGGGAGCCTCTCAGCAGGCCATGAGTCGCAGGGGAGAGGGAGGCCATGAGTAGCAGGGGTAGGGGGAGGGGCAGCCATGAGTCGCAGGGGTAGGGGAGGGGCAGCCATGAGTCGCAGGGGAGAGGGAGTCCCACGAGTCGCAGGGGTTAGGGACAGAGGGAACCGCTATAACCTATACTACCAACCTCCAGGGTCTTTATCCATAGAGGTCCTTAAGCGTAAACATTCCGGGGCCGGCTCGTGTAAGTTCCATTTTTCACGCGGTTGAGGTCCTGTATAAACTGGGTAACCTTAGCGTCGTTCTTCTCGATAAAGTCGGGATCGGGACGAGTGGTTATCAATCTCATCATAAAGAGCTTCTAACAGTAGAAAGCTCCTGTCGGCCTCTCCGTAGTCCCACTTGGTCTTCCCAGCCATGGACCGTGATGCTCCTGTTCCACGTCCAGGCAACTATTAAACCTCCCGTTCGCGCTATAGTCGCCGTCTTTGAGGCCCTTCACTCCAGCCCACCCCCAAGCCACCGTCTCCTTATACTTCTTCCGATCCTTGTGATACGCCTGGTTATACGCCTCAGCCCTCCCCAGGTCCTCAAAGGAGCACAACCTGAAAACGCAGTCAACAAACACCCCGGAATTATCCTCCCAGGACTCCGAGTGTAGGGGCACTTTATCTCAAGCAGCACAACCTCCTCAGGATACCCCCGACAGACAGCATCCACTCCACCCCCGGTCACCCCCTGTGCCCGCCGGATCAGGAGCACACAAAAGCCATTCGGAGAGTAGGCCGTCGTGCCACCCTCAATATAGATATTATTTCCATAGACCTTTGTGTCGTACACCTTCTCCAATACCGCAATTGCAACCTCCTCAAAAGTCGTACCCCAGAGGCAGGGTGCGCTAAAGCGAACACCCTCGTTGCTTGTTTTTTTCAGTCAGCTTCTTGCTATAGCTGCTGAAGAAGTTTTGCCCTATGATAGCGGAGTAGTCACTTCCTCCAACGCAGCCCTTCCTCGTGGTCTCCCACTGGTCCGTATTTTGTTTGACTCCAGTATGATCGTTGCAGAAAGATTTTATCGCCGCCTCCATTATACCCAATAATCCACACTCTTTTAATGGACTGTCGGGGGTCATACCTAAGCAGGTCTAGGGGGGATTTCTGCCGCTTTCAAACATTTTGCTTTAATGTCATTCTTCATTTGACTATATTTCGTGATCTCGACCGAAACGAGCTTAAACTCATAATCTGAGATATCTCCAAGCGCCGCCGATACAGTGTCAGCAATGGTATTCAATTTGCTCTGAGCGAGAATGCGGATCTGGTCATGCTTTTTCAACTTAATGGCCAGCCGCCGACTGATGAATTTTCCAGCAATTACAAGTAGCCCACAAGCGGCCCCACCCCCACCCAACACTATGGCAATAGGAATGGCAACTACTGTAGACATTACACCTGCACCACTTGCGCCAAGACACATACCAACTAAAACAGTGTCTACAGCGTCCACTGAGTTTACTGCACACCTATATTTTTTGTACATAGCACCATTTCAATTTCTTTCTCAAGGTATTGCTTCTTGAGACTGATCTCATTCAGCCGATAGGAGTGCCCCAGATTCTCATCAGGCAGCTCCGGATTTAACGGTGCAGTATGAATCATTGGTTGTTGTTTCATACTGCCGTTGTATACATAAGTCTATGTATCAAGTTCAATTAGGAGTGATACTACAGTACAAGTCGCCCTTCTGTTTGGAGCGGCTGTATCAAAGTTAAACACGTTGCCTTGTTCCAGCTGTAAAGGCTGGGATAAAGACATTACAACAGACTGTTGGTCAGCAGGCTTACTTATTCCTACCGATTGAGTTGTCCCATTTATAACAGGAAACACTGCTATAGCACCAGCACCAGCGCCCGCACCAGACGACAAACCCATACGAATGATCTTACCATTGGATAACATGGTATATCCACAACTTAAATCTAGTGAGTCTTGACCCCCATCACCAAACGGCAACTTATATTATATGCGAAGGGCGCCACTTACTTCGGCCCAAATAGTAATGAAGGGTTTTGTTTTTTCAGCTACGTGTTGTCTCAGGTCCCTGTTCTGCTGTCTATGTTTAACATCAACATACTTTCTATTAGCAGCATCCTTTGGCGAAATCGGGTCTCCCAGCTCAACGATTTTATTATCTCCCATTTCAAGGTCTCCAGTCATAATACTGCCACCTTTATCCATTTTTTGTGAGTCTACATAGGTCTTTGTTGCATATTCGAGAGGTCGGCGCCCAGATCCGTTTTCTGTTGAGTTCCATAAATACTCGCTTTTATTGAAATCTTGTAAATTGAAGAACAACACCAATAGGAAAGTCGTGATTGTTCAATAGACGTCCCTTATTATCTCTTATCTGAACTTTAACTCATTCACAGATCCGACAGTAACACGTTTTGACACAGGATTAGGCGATGTTTGTGGTCATAATGTCACCAGGAAGAGTCGCCCCCACAGCCCACAACTTCAAGAAGCGTAGTGGGCGCACCATCAAGCATGTTGTGCGTGGTACTGACTTGATCGAGGTGGACATAAAGTGGGTTAAAGATGCTAAAGTTCCGGGGCTGGTCGCCTTTGTGAAGACCTGAAGGAATCCATCCTCCACCCAGACCGGTATCAAGACCCAATATTTTTTAACACACCGTCGTCACATTGCTAAGCCCAATCATCAGGAATTGAGAGGGCAATAGTGCCATATGCAGCATTATACTCTAAAGTAAGACATAGAGCTGTAAATACATCCTGGACAAGTTTGAAGTTCCAGAGGCCAGGGGGTTAAAACGACACCTACTTCTTTTCCTGTAGAAATTTCCCCCTTTGTAATGGGCATAGTTGATTCAATGTTATACCAGCCCACAGTATACGTGATTGACCTAAGACCTACGCATGGATCACCTGCACTATTGTCAATAGCATTCTGAAGCGACACAGCGTCGCCACTTTGAACATTTGAGTGTGATACATAGCACTATGAATAAACAAGCCTTTAGTTTCAATAGAAAAGATACATATGAAACGGGCGGAGTGTATCCAGCCATTTCGGTGGGATATACATTAACCCAACAAACAGTTCAAGTCGTTTACAGTGGCGGCACATTCACAGCAAACTTTCCTGATCTATTCAGTCCCTATATGATGCCTCCGGTAACAGCGGGTAATATAGTGAAAGACTGGTCGACAAATCCAATGCTCGACTATCACCCCTTCCTTCCTCCTCCAGGCTTGTCATTTTAGATTCCCGATGTTCTATATCCCTTTCTATCTCAGTTATCTTAGCTAGGTTATTGACCAGCTCACCAATCTGGGTCTGCATAGCCTTGTCAAACCCTATAAGCTCTCTGAGTGGAAGTTCGTTGTCTGTTTGTGTACCTAGGTCTTCTATGGCGTTATGAACGCCCTCTATTAATTTTGTTTCTTCCACACCACCTTGCTCTGTCACGGCTTCAGGGCCGAGGGTGCTCATTTCAATCTCTCCAACTTCCGCTTTAGCAGCAGCTTTGTCAACGCCTTGTAGGGCTTTTGCGGCCTTTGTGGACAGTTCAGGGATCACTCCAAGAGCCCGAGCAAGCTGTGTACCAACGTAATCTAGAATACTCTTAGGAGAGAGGAATTTGTTGGGATTGGTCTTGCATGTCAGAAGCTTCCACTCTCGCCCCCACCTAACCCAAAGGTCACCTCCTTTAGAAGACGATATAAACTCCAGAGTGGCCTGCAGCCCATGCTTAGACACTGCCTTCTCCCTCCTCGTAACTAAGAATTTGGTTTCTTCTTGGGATCCCACCTGATCTTCTGTTAATCCAACAGGTATTTCAGTAATAGCCCATGGTGGACTAGTCGTATTCGAAGTATCTAAAGCTTCGTCAATGAGGTTAGTCTCCTCATCATTAAAGTCAGTCTCATTCCTCTCCCCTCCCATAGCCCCCTCCTCCTCTGGGTCGTCAAATGCTGGGTTATCAAACTCCATGTCTGTGTATTAAAGATATAATTGTAATTAAGCATTCAACATGACGAGTACTGCGACAGTCTGTAGTCGTTACAAACAATCCAAGCACTACTGACCAGAACCAACAACTGCTGGTTCGCTACCCCAATCTCGGTGCAGACGACGTCATTGTTCCAGGGACAGCACGGCTGGCCTTTACAATCACGCTGACCTCGACTGATGTTAACCACAGCGTTGTGAAAAATCTAGGTCGCGCCATGGTTAAGAAAATGACAATCAAGATTTCTGGCAATGAGGTCATGTCTATTGATGTCAGCGATGTGTATCACTGTTACCACGACTTGTGGCGGTCTGCACAGGAGAGACAGGGTCTCCAGTATCAGGGCATTGACACATCAGATGACAGAAACGCAACAAAGATACGAGTGGGGGCAGGAGACAAGGATGAGACCGAGGAAGAGGAAAAGGCCGTAGCCGATGTGTATGGTAACAGGTTCTACGTTCGGCTTGACTTTGAACTCCTCGAGAGCCACATGCCATTCTACCAGAGCGTGCTTAATGACAGACTGGAATACGAAAAATGCTAAAAGGGTTGCAGCAGGATGAAAGGGAGCTGCAGCTCGAAAAAAGCCAATCAAAACAAGCTTCTGAGAGAGCTCCGAGAAGCTAAGGCCGTGCTGACAGATGCTAGAGACAAAGCTGTCGAGCCAATATCAACAATCAAGCCTCCGGAAAGGTGGGCGTGGCCAACATGGGCTGCGTCTTTGGTTGTTGACTACGTTGGGATGTTTGGACTAGCATTGTATTGCTACAGGCAGAAACTAGCCTCACACCCTAAACAGGTTGTGGTACAAAAGCCTCCGGACGCTCATTTAAAAAAAACGTTTTATATGGAATAAGATGGAAAGCGCAGTTGTTTCCGGCATATCAATGGGTTATGCCAAGCTTGCTAAGATGGCTCTGGGTGGTGGGGCGCCGCGTCTTGATATCACCCCACGCGACCTGGCTATGGCTGTTGCCGATGTATCACTAGCCATGGCAACAAAGGATATGTTAATTAAACAAGGAATCTTACCAGTTCATATATTAAAGTAATGGCCACACTCGCATTACTTGTTGGGGGTGCTCTTGTTAACGCCCTTGCATTCTCCGGGAGCAACTTCTTTATTCTCTAAATTACAAGGCAGCCAAGTAGACGCGGAACGTAAACGCCATGATATGGAAATCGAGCAGCTTCAATCTGCTCAGGCAGCATGGGCCAAGAAGCGAACTGAGCATTTAGACTTCAACAATGAGCAACTGCGCCGTCAGGGACATGCTGAGCATACTTTTCGGACAAAGCTATGCGTGAGTAAGCTCTGAGTCACAGATTTCAGACTTCTACGAGCCCTCAGATGGTCAAAAAGGGCGTGAGGTGGCGTTCATTATACTGGGTATGGCTGTGACTGGACTGATTGCATACAGGCTTGCTAAGTAGGTCATTTTGAGACTCGAGCGTTTACTTTGTATAGATCGTCGCATGCAAAAGATCTACTATAGTCCTAAGGGCTACTGGAAAGGCATTACAGCTATCAAGAAGCTTGCAACAGAAGCAAGGGTTTCTGAGGAAGTTGCCAGGGGGTGGCTAACAAAGCAAGATATATGGCAAATCTACCTGCCAGTGCCAAAACACATTCCCAGGCCAAAGTTTGATGTCCCTGTCCCTAATGAGGTGCACCAAGCTGATCCCTTATTTTTTCCTCATGACGTTGTAAAGCGCCGGACTAACAAGTATGCCCTAACGGTGTTGGATGTGGCCTCGCGCTACAAAGCGGCCGAGCCATTGACTACAAAAGAGGCTGAAGAGGTCGCAGGTGCGCTCGAAAGGATATACAAGCGAGGACCGCTGCATTGGCCTAAACTACTTCAGGTCGACCCCGGACGGGAGTTTATGGGAGCAGTGAATCAGCTGCTAGCAATGTTTACCGGATTGGATTCTTTGTCACTAAATCTGGTGAGCCTGTAGTATACTATTTGCTGGATGGACCGCTCCATGGCTTTGTAAAAGAGGAGCTGCTTGTGGTGTACTATGCTACCAGATGGGCATTACCGCTAAACCATGGATTTGTAAAATGGAGCAACTGCAAAGTGCCCCTGGTGCCGTCCTGGAAGATACCCAGCTGCCCAGTTTGATTGTGCATTGCACCAATTAAGATTAAAAAAGACAGTATAGGTAATAATGCAGAAGCAACTGGAAATCAAAAATAACCCTATGTATGGATGGATACAAAAGGTTTAAAGAGAGAAGCCCTTGTGAAGAGGCCCTGTAAGTTTGAGTGTGGGGCGACTCACATTGAGACTGTGTCCAGCAGTGATGCGGGAAGTTCACCACCAGGAATCAGTGGCTGGTCAGAGGAGGAAGGTGTGGATACGCCCACGGTTTAATATGATGCACCCCGTTTGCCGGTGGTCTACGTTGGGTGGTAGGCCTGGGTGCGGCTATGCCCGTAGGCCAGGGTGTGTACACCACCCGAAGCTATCCGTCGCTTTGTATCAAAGGGGGATAGAGACACATTGTTATCGTGCAGCCCATATATCTTGTGGCTGTCACTTCGGAGCATGTTCTTCCCATGGCGGAAGTGCTTCTGGTCGAACAGCAATTCAAGGTATTGGGTGTGGCGCAGATGTTTCTTGACCACTACCTTTTTTACGCCCTTTGCTTTCTTGATTTCCTCGCGGGTCGACATCATGATGGAGTACATCTTTGGGTGTAGGCCTACATACTCCCTGATGGGTACACCGCCGCACTCGTCCTTCATGTTTCCTAGAACCTTCAGGTTCTCGTTGCTGTGGAGCTGATGGGCTGGGTCGTAGTTACTGGTGTCAAATAGGTCACTGTCTTTTTTCATGTCAGCGTAGATGTCTGGTGTGCGGATCTTCAGGTGAGGGAGTCAGTGTCGGTGTAGAGTAGGTTGACCCTTCGGCCGTACTTGGGCTTCATGATGTTGTAGTAGAAGTCATACATGAGGTGCTTGGACAGATCGAGTATGCACATCCCCACGTAGACTGGGCAGTTGAGGTCCAGGTGGGCCTTGTGGATGTGGTGGATGTGGATGGCAGCAAGGTCGTCGTCGAATATTTTCTGGCGGGGGAAGGCGGGGATGGCGATGAGCTTTCTTATTTTGTTGCCGTCTGCAGCTCAGACAGCTTCACGTCAACCCACTTGCGGAGGTTCTCCATGGTCTTGCCGATGACGAAATTGTTCATTAGTTTGTATAGGTCCTTCTCAAAGTTGCTTAATTGCAGTCTTACGGAGATCTGTGTTCTTCCGTATGTAGGGTTCCATCCAGGGGCTTTGGGTGAAGGATAGGGCGCGGTGGATCTTGGTCAGCCTCATCCCCAGGGCCAGATACAGTTTAAGATTCCTGTAGTGGAGTACGTACTTCTCCTTATTCCTCAGGTTCGGAACAGCTTCTCGACCCTGTGGCCGCCGTATTCGTTAAGGAGGTTTCTCTGGTAGTCTGAGAGCCACTCGGTCTGGACAAGGAGTCACTCGAGGGCTAAGGGGTAGTCGTTGTGGTCGTCGTGAAGCTCAGCTGGATACTCCAGGTCGACCTCAAGTATGTACCCAGTCTCGGCATCGTCAGGGTGTGTGCGGACCAGTCTGGATAGCGGCTCTGGCCGGTCCACCCACTCAATGTTCGAGGTAGGTAGGGCCTGGCTCATTGCCCATCCATAGAGGCTGTTGGCGTCGAGATACTGGATATAGCTCGTGGGCTTCTCCTGGTCGAAGTCTCCTACGTAGGGGTTGTTCGCCTTGGCGTGCCGCCGCGAGACCATACTTATCCCTCCACACAGACCCTTCTCAATGAAGAGGTGTTTTGTCACTTTACTCCTGTACTCTTGAGTAGAGCGTCCCACGTGAGGACTTGCCTGGTACAGAAGTGGGCCGGGTCCAGGCCGTACTGCTTTAGGCTGGTCTTCTGGGAGGTTTCAAACACGTCGGACAGGGGGAGGACATCTGTTCTTGCAACCAAACGTGCTCCAGACCTTTTGCGCGTGGGCGTAGTCTGTGGTGGATATGCCCTGCTCCAAGAGCTTGCTGTAGAAGTCTTTGATGGGTGGGAGGGGAGTATCAAACTTATCCCAGCTGTCCATGAACTCGTAAGGGAAGACCGCCTTGCGCAATAGTAACCCTCACTTGGTCTGGTTCATACTCTGCCGTCACGGTGAAGGCGTCTGGGCTGTTGGCTAAGACCAGCTAGTCGAGGGAGGCCAGGAGGAATTCTCCGAGGGATAGGGATATATAATTCTCCATATTGTTGGGTATACAGTTGATGTCCCCCTCTACCTTGCTTATCCCCTGCATTAGGAGATGGGAGTCATAGCCCCTCAGGTTGTGGAAGACCACGGGGATGGGGGTTGTCTTGGGGTTCAGCCTAAGCTTTAGATTGCAGGCGTTGGAGGCTGGCCCTCTGTACTTGCCGGTTATGTGGCAGTGGTCACGGACCCGGTCGGTTCCGAGTGGTTTGCTGCAGACGTGGCATTGGGTTGCGGTCTTGTGGACTCTTTGGTCGTCTCGGGTCATCCGCATGGGGACTGGCTTGGAGAGAACTGCTTTGATCTTTTTCTCCTCCTGCTGTAAGGCCTTGAGGAACTTCTCCACAGTGTCTCTTCCCCTGTAGACTACTGGGGGCGAGGTCTTTCCATCGCATCGGACAACTATGTAGCCGAACTTGCAGCCTTGGTGTTCTTGGGTCTTCTGGGTGTTGTTCTTTTCTGGATTGAGTGCTGGCCCTGGGAGCTTTACTGTGAGCGCCTCGAAGTATGAGTAGATGACGTAGGGGGCCGGGGGTTGCTTTTGCCAGTTCTGGAAGGATAGGATTTTTCCCCTCCTCTGGCATGTCTACCCGCACGGCTGTTTGGCCGACCCCTGCACACTCTGGCTTGTGGGCCTGGAGCAGGGCCGAGGTGGTGTAGCAGTGGAGGCAGCGTTCGCAGAAGAATTTGCGGCTCTCATATTTTGTCTGGTCGTAGAGTAGGCGGTCTAGGTTTTTAATCCAGGTGTAATGGCATACTCTGTCTTTTTCGATCAGCATGAGGTTTATACAGCTGCCGGGGTATTTGCTGATCCGGTGGACTATGACGGTTTGATTGTGAACTGGGTCTTGAGGCCGCCTAAGATATTCAGCTCTTCAGCTAGAACTCTGCGCATTTTTGGTCGCACGCCTTTCTGGAAGATCAGGAGGTCTGAGGCAAGGGGGTGAGCCTTGGGGACGTTCATGACCCATCCTCGCAGTTGGTTCTTGATGGCCCCCTTGGTTCTCATGAAGTTGAGGCGGGGGGTGGGGAGGGGGAGGTGGTTGTCCTTGGACGTTGAATTGATTTTATGGGGGCTAACCTCGGACTTGGAGCCGGCGTCTTCACCACCTCAGACCAGAGACGCGGTCGGCACTGGGGGAGGTGGTTTGACTGGTTCGCTGTCCACCTTGGTTCTCATTCTTGCGTAGATCTCCTTGTACTTCCTATCAAAGGCGACCTTCGTGCGTGGGTAGGGCGACTGTAGAGTTGGTGGGCCTCGGGCACCTGGGCCGTCATTACCCTGCGACTCATCAAGTCGCGCTGACCCCTCCCCCTACTCCTGCGACTCATTGTCTCCCTCTCCCCTGCAACTCATCGCATGCTGAGAGGCTCCCCGCCACTTAGTCCATTGTCCGGAGACTCCAGCTTTTGGCAGCTCTTGAGACCTTAGGCCCCGAAAGGAATAGTTGAAGTGGGTAAATGATGCTCTGTAGTGGGGGGATTCCTTATCGTTGGTGGTTGGGGTCTCCATTTGGAGGAGTGTTCTGGAACCGCTATAACCTATACTTCTTCTTTCTTTATTTTGTCTGACACGAGAGTAATTGTGATTTATTCAGAATACATTTTATCAATTATTAAAGTGAGCAGCTACAAGCTACAAGCTATATATGTATAAATATATATATATATATATATATATATATATATATATATATATGTGTGTATATATATATATATATATAAATATATATATATATATATATATATATATATACATTTATATATGTATATATTTGTATATATATATATATATATATATATATCTATATATGTGTGTGTGTGTGTGTTTGTGTGTGTGCGTGTGCGTGTGTGTGTGTGTGTGTGTTGTGTTTGCGATGCGCACAGAGCCACATTATTCAAAAGTTGGTGGTGACGAGGCTTCTTCCCCGCAGCTCTTGAGATCTGATGCCCCGAAAGTAATAGCTGAAGTGGGTAAATGTGGGTAGTGTGTATACAGCGACTGTAAATGCCGGTAGGAGTCACACACAAATGCAACACTTTCTCTCTCCAAATCCCCTCTAATACCGCGTCAACCACACCAGCATGCCTGCACCGGGGACGTACTTCTGTTTCAGCGACCATGCTTTCCAATTTATCCAATTCGACAATTTGACTCAAAGCTTGTATAATCAAACCTAATATACCAAACCTATAAATACAATTACTGAACATTAATGTGATGCATTACGGTTGACAATTGCTCACCAATCTCAGACTTGATATTTTCCCAATCCGAAACACCGCAAAAACATTGCCCGACGCTGCAATCTCCCGAACGCTTTGCAATCCCATGATTCTTAGAACGACTTTCGGCTCAATCCCCATGATTCCTGTCCCTTACAGCATACGAGAGAGCGCGCCACAACGGTGAAAATGCGAGAGGGCGCCACGGTTTGCGGGAGGGCGCCACGTTTCGGGCGAAAATTACATGTGATGGTGTTGTTATGTATTTTTTATGGCAGATCTTTATGTATCTCACTATTTATTGTGATTTGTAAACTTATCATATTATCTAGTTTGTTATTACTGTTCTATTTGGGGGTTATTGTGGTGTGGTCACGTGACTCACAGTATTTTAGCTGGGCATCAGCACGTGAGGTCTGTTCCGTGAAAGTCTCCGAGTGGTCGGACACAGCAACACCATCAGTTCCGAGAAAGGCAGACGGATATCCATTCGCATGGCCAGGTCACCCATCTATGCCATGGGGAAGTCCTGGGTATTTTGCGGGCTTCGCAATACAGCCGAGGTGTTGAAGAAGAAGGGACAAGAAGGGGTAACGGTCAGGTAGGTACTCCACCAAGGATAGGCTTTAGTCAGGAAAACTGCCATACACCAGTTCAGCCAGGCACCCAGCTCTGTCAGAACAATTCGAATGCACCACAGCCTGCCTACGCTCAGTCTCGTGCCCAAGCTACTCCCCAGGACATGCCGCCAGTTGTGTGCCAACCAGTGCGGCCACCTTCAGGTATAAACAGATAGAAAATCAAGGCTCAGGGTGTACTTAGTGACTTCCAAATGGCTCAAAAGACTGATTACCAGATCCTGACTCGCACACTCATGTCCAGCTTTGAACAAGAAACAGACAAAAGTTTACAGAGCTCAGTGCAGGGTCAGGCGTAGGACAGAGCCACTCTGTGAGCTAGTAGAATATATTAAAATGATGGTTATAGGCCTATCCTACAGCATCGAGAAACACTGGCCCGCTTCATGGACTAGCTGAGTGACGCAAAAAGGGAACTGTTCATATTTGAAACTAGCGGCTTAGATGCTGCTCTGAAGTCAGCTTTGAAGTATGCAGCCAGTAGGACAGGCTCTAGCAAACCACACAACGTGTGGTCCAAGAGGGAATATCTATACAGACTATCTCAGGATAGCTTTAAGGAGGATGCCTCTATGCAGGATAAGTTAGTGAGGATGTAGACCCAGTTTGGTCATTAGTCATTAGATGTAAAGGTACAGGGGACTAGGGTTCAAAGAAAAGAGGGGAAAAGTGCTCAAAGGGGCATGGGTGACGGAAGCTGTCATTATTATAGGAAACAAGGCCACTTCAAAGCTAATTGCTACAAGCGGCAGAATGATGAAGTCAGGGAAGTTTCTAAGGGGCCTGTTGATAATGGGGGTATTGATACTATTTTTGGCAGTTTCAGTCTTTAGGGTTATTGTTGACTGTCTGATTGACACGGGGTTATATATATATATATATATATATATATATATATATATATATATATATATATATATATATATATATATATATATATATATATATATATATATATATATATATATATATATATATATATAAACAAACACCCACACACTTATAAATATACAAATATATATACAGGCGTTGAAACTTGGCATCGAAAACCAGCGCGCACACACACTCCCCGATTACGTAAGGTAACCCTACTTAGAGTCGGCACAAGCGCCAACGGCATGTCTTCCAACGGCAAGCCTGGACGACCAGCAAAACGGTATCAACAGTATTACACAAACAAATGTTATCATGTATATATATATATATATATATATATATATATATATATATATATATATATATATATATATATATATATATATATATATATATATATATATATATATATATATATATATATATATATGTATATATATGTATATATATGTAAATGTATATATGTATATTTATATATATGTACATATATGTATGTTTCTATATATATGTATATATATGTATATATATCTGTCTATATATATATATATATATATATATATATATATATATATATATATATATATATATATATATATATATGTATATAAACGCACACACTTATAGATATACACATATTGTGTATATATACCCGCTTTGATTGCACGGTGACATCCGGTGCACGCTGTCGCTGAGACGAAAAGACGGTATATACACGGACCGAGGAGAGCTGGTAATTATAGGATAGATGTCACAAGCTGCTGCCGCTTAGATGTTTTGACATGACCCCTAAGCCAAGTCAATACAGGGCGAAAGCGATGAATGCTGCTGGTCGATTACGTAAGGTTTGGCCTGTTTTGACATGCCCCTTAAAGCCAGCCAAGGTTAGTGATGAATGCCTCTGGTCGATTACGTAAGGTTTGGCCTACTTAGACACGAACTGCAGATAGCCTGCTGCTTAACCTGCTGCAGTAGAAAACATTGAAACTAAACGTCCTTTTTACTGTTTTCTTTTACTGTGAATGCTTAAATTACTGTAACAATCATTATCACGAGGCCAAGTTCTAATTATTGACAAAATTTCATGTGCGTAAATATAGCCGTTTCAGAGATATCAGCGAGGAGAGAACTCGTAGCAAAAATCGCGATAGGTACTCTAAAATACGTGTCATTATAAAAAGTACAAAAGGTGAAAACAAGTATTTTTTTCGTCTATTCCATGCTACGATAATTGTTTGTTACAACCATATAATTCATATGCTTGTAACTGCAGTAGTTATGGAGGAGATAGTTACAGAAAATTGCGGAAAAAATTGACGAAAAATCTATCCCATAAGACTCCAACACTGCGCATGCGCGTCAAACTGGATCGGTAGTTGTGTGTCCAACATGATCTATCATCATTCCCCAAAATTTCATGTTGATATGTCCAACCGTTTCAGTGAAAGGAAATGCGGCACCAGAAAAACTTAGGCTGGAGCAAAAATCGCGATAGGTACCCTAAAAAACATGTCATTATGCAATGTACAAAAAGGTAAAAACTAGTATTTTTTACCCAAAAGACGGGAGAGTTTATTTTGGAACCAATGCCAGTACCTCAGCCTTGGGTGCTGTACTTTACCAATTACAGGATGGGATGGAAAGGGTTAATGCCTATTATAGTAAGGGCTTCAGTTAGCAGAAAAGAACTATTGTGTAACGCACAGATATTTACTTGTAATAGTTACCTTTTTAAAACATTCTCATTATTATTTGTATGGCAGCAGGGAAAAGTTCGTACCGATCACTGTGGGTCTTGAGTTCTAAGAATCCTGAGGGACAAATGGCAAGATGGTTGGAGGTGTTGGGGACGTACCATCTAAAGATCGAACATAGACCAGACAGAGTATACAACAATGTAGATGCCCTTTCATGGGGTCCTTGAGAAGACTGTAGGAAATGTGACCTTGCAGAGGAGAAGGAGGGGATTAGTGATACAGAGTGTCACAGTTGCATGGGTCCTAAGATTAGGGTGTATGAAGAATCTTTGTTAGATAAATGGCCCCTCGCCCACAGGGGTAGCAACAGGCAGTAAAATGGATACCCTATCAAAGGTTGTGGGCAAAGTTTGCTGAGTTGGCGGTTGTCCCCATAGCCCACAAGTACTTAAGTGGCCACATAAGAACTGAGGAGATATTTAGATTACTTCACTCCAACCGCACAGACGGACACATGGTCATCAAGAAGACTCTAGATAGTATTCTTAGAATATTTTGGTGGCCAGACGTTAGTGGGGATGTTGATAGGGTGTGTAGAGAGTATATGCCATTTCAGGAAAGGAATCTTTGTGAAGGAAGGCACAATGCCCTACTTGTCCAATACCTCCATTACTTCGTCAAATGGCAACAGCTGGTGTACGAGAATCAGCTAACTTTTCAAAGTGGACAGAAGCATTTGACCTGGAAGACCACCTGGTAATAACAGTACGAGTCACACCTAACTAAAGAGATTTGTAGTTTACAACAAATTAGGCAAACCCGAACCACTCCATATCAGTCTCAGTCAGATGGACAGGTAGTGAGGTTTAGCCAGACCCTTCTAAGCCTCCTGTCTAAATTGTGCGAGGAAGAATCGAATGATTGAGAAGACCACTTACATGATGTCCCATGCGCCTACAGGGCCACTGTTTTTGACAGCACTGGTTGTACTTGTAATTTTCTTATCTTTGGAAGGGAAAACAACCTACCCATTGGTCTGGTGCACACAGCACAGGAGCAGTAATTGTTGGTGATTGGGTCCTAAGATACCACCCACAAATCTTAAACAAGAACAAGCTTGCCTCGCAATATCGGGGCCAATTCCTAGTTGTTAAGCAAAACAGTGAGGTCACCTATACCATCCAAGCAGCTTGTAAAGCTAATCCACTGGGAACAGCATCCCACATCCTGGCTAAAGGATGGAAGTAGGGAGGGTGCTGAACCCATAGGGATTTGCATCAGCCTGCCGGCCACTATTTTCTATGTATACATAGAAGATAGCGGCCGGCAGGCTGATGCAAATCCCTGTGGCTGAACCTAGTGTGTGATGAGGCTAGCTGTTATGATAGTGACCCTAGTTCCCAAAGAGGTTTTGAGCCGGAAGGCATGGGAGAATCACGTAGCACGACAAGGCGTCCGGAAAGAAACATTAGGCTCCCTACTAGATTTGGGTGGGGCTAGCACCAAGGCCAGACACATCATTTGGGCTGAAATGAATGTATATAGTGTAAATAAACCAGTATAGATATTTGATTATGATTGTTTCAGTGATGGAGAACCACTACAAAGACTGCAATATCCAATGGCCTAGCAAGCGGGCCTCGTTGGTCCACAAGACCAGAATACATGGTAAGTGGAAGTCACGTTTACACGGATGTCATTCCAGTCTTCCCCTTGGCGAAGGAAGAAAAGGAAACGGCAGAGACCACCCGGAGATGATACAAAGAGGCAAGTCTCCTCAAAAAGAAGAGAGACAGGTTAAGAGGAGGACAGAGACACCCCTGCTTTGGATTTCACCAGCATTAAATACTCCATCCTCTATTTCGCCGGTCACACCAAACTCGAAGTAAGGTTCTAGGCCTCTTTCTACACTCCCTACGCCGACTCCAGTTCAAGATGAATCGGAGTAAGAGGAACTTTCTATGAATTGGATGGACAAATCGGAAGGGCAGTCACAGGATGCGCCTAGTAAGAGGAGGAATGTAAGTCGGTTGAACAGGAATGCTCAGGTGTCAACAAGCCATCTAAGACTCTCATGAAAATGCTAGTCAATGAATCAGAAAGTCCATCAGCCTACCAAGGTGAAATGGAAAAGAACCCTCCACAGACACACACAGATGTCGTTGCACCATGTGAAAGAGGCTCCAGGGTGCTTATCCCACTGGTACCTTTGGACATTCCAGTGCTCAACCAAAGGAGCGACCTCAGGATCTTCTTTCTTCGGGCACCATCTTTGACCCATCAGTCTCTAACTGCAGTCTTCGATCGAGGTTTGTTTCGATCCTAGTGCCTAGCGAATCTAGTACAGCAAGGGATGTGTAGGACACGATGTTTCTCCCTCGCCTGTTGTGCAGGAAAGGGTACCACCTACTGCCACACACTCTTCGCAGCGAAGGTATCCATATACATATATATCGTGGACTAAGACAGGTAGGCCGGAGAGGGGTTGGAGATGTTAAGGTCCGAGGTTCCCAGTGAGGTAGTCGACTTTGGACATGTCTGGTACTAGGTTGCTATCGTATGCGTTTTCGAGTAGTATATGCGGGGCTATTGCCTTTTCGTTTCGGAGTCCCATACTTTGGAAAGTTGTATGTGCGGTAGTCATATTCGTGTGATATACACTACGGTAGCCATTTGTTCAATAGGACTCTTTCTTGTAATTAGCTACCATGGGAGAGCGATGCCTTGTGTTGCCCCGTATTTGTCTTCTCCCGCCTTGTGCCCTGTTGTGCTATGTACCTTGCTTTCTGCTTTGCCTTTGTGTGCTGTGTTTGTATTGCTGTGCCTCCTGCCCTGCTGTGTACCTTGCCTTCTATCTTATGCCTTGCCTTGTACCATACATTGCCTTATGTCTTGCTTTGTGCCTAGCCTCGTCTCCTATCCTGTGTTTGTATTGTTCTGCGTCTCTCTTGTGCCATGTACCATATCTTGCCTTGTCCCTTGTGCCTAGCCTTGTCTCCTATCCTGTGTTTGTCTTTTCCTGCGTTTCTCTTCTTGTCTGGTGCACAAAAAAGTTAGCCATAAAGTGCGCATACGTGCGCTCTGATAACCTCTATGATACAAGCAACTATGATTCTTCCAATCCCTTGTTCAGTAACGTAAACAAGAAGGGGCTAAGGAAGATGAGGGATGAGTGTGCTTGTGTGCTTATCAAGGAGTGTGTGGGCCTGCACCCCAAGCTGTACTCGATCCTGATGTCAGACGAGGGCTAACTAGATTTACTTCTTCTTATCCATATCTCAGGCTGTGGAATTCATGTTGAATGCAACTCGTAAATCGTTCCATTCAACAGGAGTTCCACAGCCTTACACAAGGACAAGAAGAACTAAATCTACTCAGCCCAGTGATGTCACCAGGTTGTGTTCGTAATATTGTTTTCTCTTCATGTTTAGATACTGCAGAGTACATTTTTAAATGTTATGTCACCTGTTCAACAACTTGGTATTTTGGGAATGTATATTTTTATTTTCTTATTTTATTGTTAATGATGTCTGTTTGGGAAAAGCAGGGTTTAAAGGGAGGGCCACGAGACACACATAGGTTTTGCCATATTTGGGTTGCATTTCGCAGTTGTGCTTGTATGTGATGGTTTTGGTATGTATTTTTGTATGGCAGATGTTAACTGGTAGTAATCTTTTTGTATCTGACTATTTGTGTTTTGTAAAATTATCATATTATCCAGATTGTAGTAACTGTTATATTTGGGGTTCATTGTGGTGTGGTCACGTGACCCACTAACCGTATATAAGCGGGCATCGTACTTAGTCAAAGACTATGTACGACTAGCAGTGTGCTCATTGCCAGAGAGCACGTATTCATCAGAGGATTTTTTACATCCTCCTTCAGATATGGGACCGCCATTTTACGTGATCATCCAGTCACGAGTCACTAGACAGATAGCTGTGCACGACATCTTGTATAAATGTATATTACCGCCCGACCCGAGGATACCGGTCAGGTTGTTACCCCGGGGGGTAACTTGTACGACGGGTTTTATTGGGGCTCATACTTGTACGACGGGGTATGTTTTTCAGCTACAATTTGTACGACGGGTTTTGGGGCTTCGTATTGTACGACGGGGTATGTTTTTCTCTTCCCACCTGTATATCGGGTTGAATATACATATTTCCTATCGATCGTTGACAATACAAAGCATAATATCTTGTACGACGGGGTATGCTTTTTTTGCCATTTTCACCTTGTACGACGGGTTATACATTCGCATAATACCCTGTATGACGGGGTATGCTTTTGGCCATTTTGACCTTGTACGACGGGTACGGGTTTTCGATTAGGTAGTGGTACCTACAGAACAATACCACCAAACTAAAGAATGGTTAGTTTTAGTGGTGGTCAAAGACTACTCTCCCTTTCTTGTCTCTCTAGCTCTCTGCCTATGTTTCCTGACTATTCTCTCTGTTCCCCAATTTCTCTTTCTCCAGTGCCCACCATGCAATAAAAGGGGCAGACAGGACCAGGGATATAGATATTGTTCTCAATGTTCCACATCAGACCAATCCAGCCATTATCTGGACAAGGCCCTCACTGACCAGTGAAAATGTAAACAATCTCATGGCTTGGTTTTGAAAGATATGTGCAATCTGCTTGACGGGTCGCGACAGCTTTGGAATGTTCTTACTGGGGCATAACCTCTTTGTCACTCTATCGATTTCTTCAAGAAACAAATATACAATGCAAGTCATGCTAAGATTTTTAAAAATGAGGTTTGACAATGTTCTCAAAATGGTTTCTGAGAAGACCCAGAAGTATGGTGATGTCATTCATACATGGAAACACACACTTAGCCAGGCATCCGTCGAGCCGTCATTTCGACGGCCGATTTAAAAAGACGACTGTCTTTTTTATTCATAACGACATTCCAAAAGACCGCGTGTTGCTCTGGTTTTATTATAGTTTTTAAGTGTTGCATCTAAAAACATTATGTCATGCAGTCATAATGGTATATTTACTTCATTATAAAACGAAATATCATTGTCATGTGACCCAATGTTTTCTCGCAGTCGAGCGAGTTTCAATGTAAACAGTTACGAGATGGGGCGTGATTTTAGTCGGTTTGCCATCATGTAGCCAGTGTTGGAAATTTCGACACCCACTTTGAAATTTCTGGCATACCCTATTCATGGAAACAAAGGCTGTACCTATCTACGAGTAATATGGTGGAAAATATTCAACAATACACGTTTCGGAAAATGAGTTTTACTCCCAACTGGATGTCTGATCCTCAAAATGACTCAACATATGATGGCCATGGCAAATGTAAAGTTCTGAATCACACATCCATTAATAGCAACACAAACTTGAGTTAATAACACTTCTTTGAACCAGGCATGCTGATGTTAATATCTGATGATCGCAGCTGAAGAGGTCAATCTGAAGAAAGCAAAGATAGTAATGACAGAGTCACCAATGTTGTCACAACTCCTGTTCATTGTAAGCATTAATTCCTAGGTTAAGGATTGCCAGAGATAACTTTAATGGTGTCCATTTGAAATATGTCTGTTCTGCTAATCTTTATGCAATAATGGAATACGGTATTAATATAAAAAATCATCTGAAAAAACTTGATTTTCATCACAATCAATTACCAAATCATGTTGATGCAGAAGGAGCCTGGTTATTCATTTAGGTGCCTTATAGGAGAACTTGTCAGAGTAGATAGGTACATATTGCAGGACTGCTTTCCAGTCTGTGAAGTAGAGGAAGCCAGCGCCAGCAGCGGCCCCAAACCCTATGCCTGTGTTGGTCCTGCACACAATACACGCATACTTCACCATCAACAATCTAGACACATTGCTGTCTCTCACGCGTGCTTGGCTTTATATCATTCCAGCAAGTAAGTGGCTCATCTTTAGAGACGCAGTTCATCAAGAATCTTCACAAATTCTGCGGTGGGAAAAAACTTCACAGATTCCATACTCCTCTTCGAATTGGAATTGATGACGTCCATTCAGTTATGATGGGACATGATAAATATATCAAATACGGCTAATGTTAGACATAATATAAGGCTTTGGGGATAAAATGATTGATTGGTGCTGACCAAGTGCCCAAGGATGTGCACATTTTTGTTGCAAAATTGAAAGGCTTGTGCTTATGACATACCCCTTAGAAGATTCTGTACCACATTTCATATAGCCCGATTTAAGGGTCATTCCACAATAAGTTTTGTTGAGGACAAGAAAATATGCATTCACGTTTGTTTTTGAAAATATTAATAGTTAATACACAACACTCAAGGCAAAACAACATGTGCCTCACTCCACAACAAACATGGAATCAGGCAGGCAAATGGATCGCCTTGGTCACACCACCATTGGGAGAGGCTTTGTAGGCTATAGGTCAAACAAATAGATCGCTTGGGTCACACCACCATGGGGAGAGGCTTTGTAGAGACAAATAGATCGCTTGGGGCAGACCAAAGAAACCGTTGGGAGAAGCTTTGTAGGCTATAGGGCAGACCAGGCTTTGTAGGCAATAGGGACAAATAGATCGCTTGGGGCAGACCAAAGAAACCATTGGGAGAGGCTTTGTAGGCTAAAGGGCAGACCTGGCTTTGTAGGCTATAGGGCACACTAGGCTTTGTAGGCTAAAGGGCAGATGTTGGGGAGGCTCGATGGCATGCTACCAAGCATAGGGGTGCGTAAGGTGTTGGGCGGAAAAAAGAAAACAAATGGACCAAACCACGATCACTGGAGGTAGTCCCAACTATGGGTAGTCCCAACCTTTCGTACGCTCTTATTGGCTGTCAAGGGGCAAGTAGTATGGATGAGGGCAGTGCGCCAGAACCGCAACGTTCTATACTACTACTTGACACTGCAATGCACGTAACACTAACAGACTGTATTCAGGATTTCAGATGAAAAAAAAATGGATATACACAACCACTCCGTTCAGACTTAAACGTGTTTTCCGATATAATGAACATAAACCAGTTAAAACAGATCGCAGTCGATAAGGGCCATCGAGTTCTTAGGGGCGTCGGGTCCCTTAGTGTTTTGAAGATGATGCACCTTAATCTATGCAGCTTGAGCGTTATAAGCAAATTTGCTCTTTCTCGCAATGCAGACAAGGGACAGTTTAAAAAACATAGATTTTCATATCCATAAATGTCTTACCATCAATCTTGCCTTGAGTGCAACAAGTCATACTCCTTAATCAACAGAATCAACGAAATCCAACACAATTTTAAAATTGTTGTCCAACATGGCTACCGCGTGAATCTAAAACATTTAGCGATATCATAGCTATTTACGAGAATTAACTAAATTATGTTGCATTGTGGGAGTCGGCCATGTTGAGTTTTTGAACAAAGTTTCATGATGTGCCGTATTTTAGTGCTCAAACAGAACAATTAGACAAAACTGTATTAATAGAAACAGTCCTCGTGTGATTTTGTGATATAATTTTGCATTTTGTCACAATTTTTTTTCTTGGAGGGCTTTTGCAATCTCGCAGGCGGCTCTTCGCCTCTACAGCTTGTATGTGAGAGATCGAAAGTAGCCCAAAAGACCAACGTCAGGTTCTATTTATCACCTTGTCGGTCCAACAGTTTAAGCTAAATTTTTTGGTCGATGCATTCGATCAACCCAGAACTCACTACTTTTTTCACGAAATATGCATGTTCTGACAAGTTTCGGGTGATCAGTGTCGAAAGTTATTATCTAATTTGGTTCGAGATAATGTTTCATATTCCTATTGTCTGCGGAAAACTATATTTTCAATAACTTTCCAAGTTTACCGGTGATATTTTCTTCCGAAATACAAGCGCGGTGGACGATATCCCAGACAGCCCCAGAAACTTCCGATGTAAATAAGGCGGTGAGAACATAGGCAAAAACTATAGCTGATAATTCCTGTCGCCTTTTCCCCAGGTTTTCGTTGCTTTCTTCGTGATTCGGTGTGATATTTGTGCAACAGTGAATGTTAGTGGCCTTTTCTACATGTTAGACAAGGTCATTTTAGCTTTTAGCTTCGTGCCACAAATAATCCCTGTGAACCCGCGTCTTGCGAGTAGTCTCGGCTATGTTCCAATTGGTGTATGCTCCCACTGGTCAGTATCCGCCGCCTCGCCGCCATGTTGCCAAGTCGGGCTCAGATATTACCGTTTGGTGTGTTTTAGGCCAAAATACTTATTCACAGGATACTGTTGTTGCTGAAATTCAGCTTCTGGTCCTATAAATGTTTGGTGATTTGATTTTATTAGCTAAAACTAGGTAAAGCAGCGGAGCTCTTGATGATTCCGTTGACTTATGCCGGGAATATGCCTTGGACGCCAGAACTAAGAGGGAGTGCATGCAACACTCCCGTACTTAGTTCGAAAGAGCTAATCGAAAGTAGTAAATAGCGCAGAGCTGTCAGAGGCGGAGTTTCTTTGCCTACGTCGCGCTGACATCTCTCTTTAATAAATCGAACCCTTTATGAAATATTGAAGTTTGATTTCAAAACTTTTTTTTTTTCCAAATTTATCGACACCGCTTAAGTTAGTACATATTTAGACCACGACCCTTATCGTCCTTCTGCCACAACCTCAATCAGTTCATTCACCATGCTAACATAATTCCGTAGTAGCATCCACAATATATGTGATTCTCTTAAATTAAATATATGTAACAATGTTTCTCAAAGATTCTTACCAGTTATTCAACAGCTGCACGTATCGTGGGCCGATAAACTTGGCAATGATACTCATTTTGCTCTGTTGAACGCAACAACCTTGCCGAAACGGAAACCTATTTGCGTGTACTAACGCGAAATCATGTGTGGAAGAACACAAGCTGACGAGACGAGACTCGGCATGAGTTCACAGCAATGTTCTTAAACGTCATGCCGATTTTGTTAATATATGCATCAATACCAGCTAAATTATGATCACAGCAACTTTCAATGGAACATATAATTAAGGTTCAATAAGAAGCGTGGGGACAAGGTGAAATTGCCTCTCAGATATCTGACTAGAATGTTAGAGGGAAAACGTGTTCCTTTTTAAAGAGCCAGAGAAGATCGTTATCGGCGAAGCGACGTAAAACATTGTTGTCCTATTGTTGATTGAAATTGCCATTTGATCCAATGCATCCAACATTTGGATATGACATTATGTTGTCGTCTTTGCGGAAGAATGAAGGTGAGAAAACTATAGTTCATGGAGGAATGTTTCAGCACAAGAAAATAAAATTCATAAACCTGATTATTTTAGACAAATATTAAATATTCTATAGTTGATAAAGATAAATGTATTAATACGAGGACTCAGTGATGCACACCATCAGGGCGCTGCAACACAATTGCAGTGTCCGGTTTCACATTGAATTGTGAAAAGTGGCCGAGGGGAGAAGGCAACCCAGCCAGCAAGAGTGTGCTCGCTGAGTGGTACCATACAAGCATAACAGGGATCGTGCGTTATTTTAGCTCTGTGTGACGTCTTGTTGGCTACATCACTGTCTGACCGAGGCTAGCCGTGCACGACTTCTTATTTATATTACCGTCATGCGCCGCTAGACCGAGGCTAGCGTTATTTTACGAAACCGCTGTAATAGAATCAACTGAGCAAAGAGAAAATATGTTAAGACGCCACCTGTTAGCCGCGTGTTGCTTTGTAATAGTGTCACTTTAAGGTGCATTTTCCTGCGATTCGAGGCCATTTTTATATTGCTTCCATTCATGTGTAGTTGCTTAAAGACTTTCATGCTATTGGGAATACCAAATCATCAATGATAACACGATAAAGACGCAGTGAAACAGCCCCCGTACTTTGTTTAAAGAAATATTGAAATGGACAGTGATCTAGACCAGTTATAACGCATGCGTAACTCTGCCATTTTCTGCCCCCCCCCCCCCCAATAAGTAATCAAACTTTACAGAGGCTATGAACACAGATGGGGTCACCGATTGGACTATACCTTCTAAATATCAATCGAATTTTGATGATTTTTTATGAAATGCACCTTCTAAACCACTGAAGTAGTCCTCGATCTGACACAAAATATTGTAGTCTCAATCATTCTCTAAATAACCATTTAAATTAGATATTTAGCTGATATAGGAACAGTGTTTTGCAGTCTTGTTATCGGTTACCTAAGAAAGCAGCCTTTCTCTTATACTGTCCTTGGATTTACCTTGTTTGAGGCTCTGTGACCTTTCTGTCTCATATAATGGCTTTTCCCATTTTCTGTTCGCCTTCTAATATACACGATTATTTAACAAAACAGTCTTGTTATACCTAGCCTTTCTCTTATATATATATATATATATATATATATATATATATATATATATATATATATATATATATATATATAATATATATATATATATATATATATATATATATATATATATATATATATATATATATATATATATATATATATATATATATATATATATTATATAGCGTATACCATAAATATCATGTATGTCGATAAAGCAGTGAAAGGTTCTAAGCGTAAGTATACGATCTTTACTGGTCTTTTGTTAATGAATTATTGATTATTTTCTAGTGTCTCAACTGATGCACATGCTGGTTTGGTGGTGCGCTGTTACTCCCTATGGGTCGACTCCACTATTGATCATTGATCTATTAAAAGTTGCATAGTACAGGGGTTAGCATTGGCCCAACCGTTGGACCAATTGATCATGTAAAGGAACTTCAATGTCCGCCGTGAAAGGAATTTATTGCGAGTTGGCTAATGTCGGGTGGCAAATGTCGGGGCGGGTGGTTTTGTTGGGTAGAATTCCATATTTTCAATGGATATGGGATGCGAAAAGCTCGTAAACAGGAGATTTTTTAGTCAGTTGGTGGCTAAATCGTTGCCCCCCTTAGGTTTTAGTATGAATAAAAATTGGCTGCGGCCGGGCTACAGTACAGAGCCCCTGCAGCTAGGTGGTTCTACAAATTAAGCAAATGTATAGCCGCGCTATAAAAATTACTCACATTTATCCTGTTGTTTGTCAATTGCGATTATGAGTTTACTGTTGATCAAATAAACCGTAGATTCGGTGATAATTTCATGTTTTCGTTTATGGAACAATGATACCTCCCTTACTCTTGCTCACTGGGTGGTTCCCGGGCGTGCTTATTATTGTCGGCTGCTTTCTTCGCTGTTGTTCCTACTCGGTTTCGCTACCGTGGGATATACTTAAACCTTCTATAATATACATTGACGAATATTAGATCGAGTACTTATTATGCACAGTTTATCTAAAGATTTTTTTCTTGACCTGCAACTCAATAGTAAGAAATTTGCAATTGTGTATTAGCTTTATTGAGCGATAACTAAGTAATAACATGCGTTCATTAGAATTCATTAACGTTTACAATTTTTGGTAGCCCGGCTTGTGGGCAAATTGTTCTGAACAGTTAAAGAATGGTTCATAGGAACATAAATCTAAAGAACAGCATATATTCGGTACCAGTGAATATATCTTACGTTACGGGCGATGACTTACTCCTTACGATCAAACCAAATAGTTCTCTGTGTTGTACACGTTCAACGCATCTTTTTTTAATTGTGATTTTTTTAACATTGCATTAGATTCAGTCGTAGTTGGACGTCATTATTTACGGGATCAATAAAACAGTTTGTATAACCCTAACATAATCTAACTGTCAGATGAAAATGAATGTTGCTTGAATGTCAATACTCATTCACAGCAACTTTTTTCAATATGTCAGCCTCTCTCCCCTTAGCTGTGTACGACGTCTTATATATATATATATATATATATATATATATATATATATATATATATATATATATATATATATATATATATATATATATATATATATATATATATATTACCATCGTGCACGGCTACTCTCCCCTCTCTGTGTGTATATTAGGTTGAAATACCAAATATGTGCACATTGATTACGGTGTATCATTCATTGGGTTACTTGTGTCCATGGGTGTTGTTTATTCTAGTTTGTGCATGCAGTAATAGATGATTGTGTTGGGCTGTTCCATGCTTATGGTCAAGATGAATGAGCCAAGTCTCTCCAGTTCCCAAACAGTGGATGCTCTTGTGGAAGGAAAAGCCCCAATAGATGATGCTATCCCAACCATTGTTAAAGGCCCTCACAAGGGCAGGTGCTTGAAACCTCCATACCATAAAGGCTCTCAATCAGCTGCCTTAAAATATGAACAGCCATACTATAACGCTGGTGAGAATATCCATACTTCCAAAAGGCGGAAAGCAAAACCAAGACTAAATCCATTATTTTCACGGAACCTGACAAAATCACCTTCGTCACCAACAGTGGATGAACTCTGTGACAATGATCAAACGCCAACTTCTCTAACCATTGACCAGTACTTCGTAGGGCAAACTGCTGGGAATGACAATGCCATACCATATACTAACAGGTGCTCCAACAAAGACTACTGTATCTCATCAAATGAACAGAATTATAATAAGAGAAGGAGGGCATCATCGCCCACCATCGATGAGCTCGTTGACCCGTCATCATCATGGACACTTGAAAATGAGGTATTAAGTCAAAGAAACGAAAGTCCTAATCATGCTTCTGCAAGGCATTCGACTACATCATACAGTTCCAGGTACCTGTTACCTAAAACATTTGTCATTAATCCTCTTGCCTCAGACTGAAAATGTTAGGCCTGATTCCCGGGTTGATTACTTGTGCCTATTCGAACACTGTTAAGTAACAATTCATAATCTAAATAAATGATTTTCAAAGTTTATTGCCAGTCTTTAACCTTTAAGCAGATATTTCAACCCTTCTAAATTTCAGATTATAACAGAAAAGTTAGAATCGTTGATCTTGTTTGTTGTTCATGGTTGGATTGCTGTGTGTAAACAGTGATTGTGACAGTGATGATGACCTGCCTGCTGCGTTCACTTCAGCCAAAAACAGTAATTTGTTACATAATAGAACAATTATGCATACATTTTGTATACATGTTGTACATGAAGGTAAGTAACCTCAAAATTGGGGCTCGCCTTGTTCTAGCAATGTCTTGCTGCAGTGCCTTTTTCTCCGAGAATGGATATATTCTATTCTATTTCCTTTACAGATCAGACCAGTTTCTAATCAGTTCTAAATAAAATTTCTAGCTCTTTATTGAAACTGGGATCTGTTTTGTGTCACAGAGACAAATTTCAAAGTGGGTGACATTGTGTGGGTGAAACACCAAAAGGCTCCATTCTGGCCATGTGTGGTGAGTTTGATCCACTGTCATAAGCAGGATACTCTTGACACTTTGTCTATTAATTAGATAAAACAATACTCAAGGTTTTTTTTAATAGTGTCGCCTCATAGCAGAGTGAAACTAACATGTCCTTCATTATACCTCAATCCCATGCTGCATGTTAAGTTGATATCCGATCCATGTTGTGTTTCCCATGTTGTGTTTCCCGTGATGATTACAGGTTAAGCGTTTTGGTCGCAACCGGCGCATGACGATTATCTTCATAGGAGACATGTTCTCCAAGAGGTGTGTACTAAACGGTTATCAATGGAATCACACTAGACAGTTTGTCATAGCCTCTTTACATGTGACTTTATTGTGGTTTCAGGGTAGAACGGTTGAGTCTGAGTTGCCATCCGAGACAGGTACGCCCATTTGGAACAGAGAGCTCAAAACTAAAGGTTAGTATTTTTAATTTGAATATATATATTTGTTAAGAATCAATGATACTCTGCTGTAGTAATGATGAACTGATAAGGAAGGTTTGCCTGAAGGTATGGTGGTATGATAAGGATTGCTTGCCTTCAGTAATGATGAACTGATAAGGAAGGTTTTCCTGAAGGTATGGTGGTATGATAAGGATTGCTTGCCTTTAGTAATGATGAACTGAACTGATAAGGAAGGTTTGTCTGAAGGTATGGTGATATGATAAGGATTGCTTGCCTTTAGTAATGATGAACTGATAAGGAAGGTTTGCCTGAAGGTATGGTGGTATGATAAGGATTGCTTGCCTTTAGTAATGATGAACTGATAAGGAAGGTTTGCCTGAATGTATGGTGGTATGATAAGGATTGCTTGCCTTTAGTATTGATGAACTGATAAGGAAGGTTTGCCTGAAGGTATGGTGGTATGATAGATATTGCTTGCCTTTAGTAATGATGAATTGACAAAGAAGATTTTCTGTTGTAATGTTGGAATTATAAGGATGATCTTTATTTTTGATGGACTGATAAGAATAACCTTTAGTTTGGGTGAACTTATATTTACAAGGACGGCTTGCCCACTGTAATGATGGACAGATAAAGATGGTTTGTCTCAACCAATGGTGGTCAGTTAATGGAAATTTACCTGTAGAAATGGTGATGTTAATGGTAAGGATTGTTTGTATTAGATGATGGTGACATTGGCAGGTATGATTATGAGGGTGTGTCTCTGATGGTTTCAGGAGGAAGGATTACGCAGTGTTTACAAAGACCAGTTCCGTGACGCTGTGGAGAGGGTAGAGCTCTACCTCTACAAGAAGGTCTCTGACCCATCTTTGCCTCCACCACTCAAGTATTTCATGCCGGCTTCTGGTTAGTTTGCCATGGTTACACCTTTGTAGAGTCTACGGAAAGCTGACTTGCCGTGTGAATCTTGACAGGATGTTACGTTGCCTGGTATTGTTGACAGGGTATGGCAGTGACTCCACTGATGAGTGTGACTCTGTGACGAGTATAGCCACCCCACTAACATCAGAGGTGGACAGTGACAGAGATGATGCCCCAGCC
Source organism: Urechis unicinctus (assembly GCA_034190875.2). Classification (NCBI taxonomy): domain Eukaryota; kingdom Metazoa; phylum Annelida; class Polychaeta; order Xenopneusta; family Urechidae; genus Urechis; species Urechis unicinctus. Next base: position 76,582,863 of record CM067354.1, read on the forward strand.
TGCAGTCATAACACCTCCCCAATCCAACCTATGATGTCAGACAAGCTGAAAACCAGGTAGGTCTGGAATTTACATACTGTAGCTTGCCAATTGTGTGGGTTTTCGTGTTGACTTAAAATTCAGAATCACATGTAAAGTGCCATCCATTTTTGCCCTCCCAAATGCAATCGTCAATAAATCATCTTTTTCTTGAGTTGCCTGTTCTCCCCTTGGCTATCATCATCGACAATTTCAAGTTCATCATAAGTTTCTCTAAAGCCTGAAATTTCATTCGTTTTGGGGCAACTGGTTGGAGTTCAGGATAAAAAAAATTGTGCTCATTACCAAATCCTTCAACTAAACAGCTAAATGAAAAATATTTTCATCGGATATCCAAGATTGTCAGTCTTTGTATATGTGTGTATGGCCGACTTGTTGTAGGCTTTTGAAAATTAAGGAGCAGAACAGAAAATATGTGGATTTCATTAAGACAGAAGCAACCAAGGTCAGTACATTTAGAATATTAAGTCTACTGTATCCACCCTGGGACTTCCAGGATTGATGTATTCAATGGTTCACTGGTTGTTTGGTGTTGACAGCACCATCTACTAGGAATAATGTCGGGTGAGACAGCATCCAGTTGCCATGACGATTTTAAACAAGGAAAGCATCAAGGAGCCAGCCAGTATGGATTCGGTCCCCTGGATGACGAAGATCAGGTAGCAAGATTGACATAGCAAGGCTGACAAAATTTGATGAATACCAGGTTGGAAAAGTTACATTTTGTGGTGAAGACCAGGTGGCGAGGGTGACGTAATGTGGTGAAGACCTGGTAGCAAGGGTGACGTAATGTAGTGAACACCAGGTGGCGAGGGTGACATTTTGTGGTGAAGACCTGGTAGCGAGGGTGACATAATGTTGTGGAGACCTGGTAGCGAGGGTGACGTAATGTGGTGAAGACCTGGTGGCGAGGGTGACGTAATGTGGTGAAGACCTGGTGGCGAGGGTGACGTAATGTGGTGAAGACCTGGTAGCGAGGGTGACGTAATATGGTGAAGACCTGGTGGCGAGGGTGACGTAATGTGGTGAAGACCTGGTAGCGAGGGTGACATTTTGTGGTGAAGACCTGGTAGCGAGGGTGACCTGGTAGCGAGGGTGACGTAATGTGGTGAAGACCTGGTAGCGAGGGTGACGTAATATGGTGAAGACCTGGTGGCGAGGGTGACGTAATATGGTGAAGACCTGGTGGCGAGGGTGACGTAATATGGTGAAGACCTGGTAGCGAGGGGCGAGAGGGGTGACGTAATGTGGTGAAGACCTGGACCGTAATGTGGTGAAGTGGTAGCGAGGGTGACTGGTGGCGAGGGTGACGTAATGTGGTGAAGACCTGGTAGCGAGGGTGACATTTTGTGGTGAAGACCTGGTAGCGAGGGTGACGTAATATGGTGAAGACCTGGTGGCGAGGGTGACGTTATGTGGTGAACACCAGGTAGCGAGGGTGACATTTTGTGGTGAAGACCTGGTAGCGAGGGTGACGTAATGTGGTGAAGACCTGGTGGCGAGGGTGACGTAATGTGGTGAAGACCAGGTAGCAAGGGTGACATTTTGTGGTGAAGACCAGGTAGCGAGGGTGACATAATGTTGTGGAGACCTGGTAGCGAGTGTGACGTAATATGGTGAAAACCTCACACATATGTAATCATGTTGTGAATGGCAGTGGTTAAGTAGATTTTTACTGAGCTGCTTTTTGTGTCACAGACCATGTCCGTGTTAGCCACTCTACAGGAATACTACAAGCTAGCCTTCCCACAGCAGTTTATGCCCAACTTCTCCTATATAATGGCCGTGCTGCTTCCTGAGGTGACTGACCTTTGCCCCCTTCACCCTCCCCACTAGCATATCTCAATGAGTTTGTTTTTCATTCTTCAAATTTCGAGATCATTATTTTGTGTGGGTCAGCAGTTGTAGGTTAATTGAGCAATGGCCTTTTGTGACCCGCGCTGAATGATCTCAGGCATCCTCATGTAATGGTGTCTTGTCAGCTATCACATGTAATATCTCATTATCCTTAGTATTAGAACTGCTCAATGGAACCATTAAGCAAGAACTGCTGATTCAGCAGAGTGGATGTAGGACTGTATTCTTACCCACTTATTCACAGTAGAATAGTAAATCTTAGCCATGATACTAAGGCTTGTAATCTCATTGCTATTGCTGCAAAAAGTACTCTCAATGATCATTTTCTTTGAATATTTCATCTTGTTATATTGGGCATATGTTTGTGAAGGCGTTGGTGTTTGCATTGCGGAAGGTGAGTCGTGTAAGCACAGAGGGTGCATGGAAGAGGTATCACAACGGACCTCGCTTCAATACAGAACGTCGTCGTCTCCGTCACGATGAGCTCATCAAAAGTGCGTCAGCTGTGAGTGCCGAGGACCGACAACGTCACATAGAGAGGAATGAGGCTAAAGTCCGCCAGTACTTGGCTGGAGAGAAATATGACAAGGACGATTGATGTTACCTGATGACAATGGAGGCTTCAGTTGGGAGACCAGAGTCTGGTGGCTGTAAGGAGAGAATGTAATGACTGAGGTGTTTTCACAAACCTACCACATGAGCCTGTTGAGGATAGTGTGTATACAAAGAACAGAAGTAACCACAATCTCTGATATCAGGACAAATTGAAGGCTAAGGTTGCCTTTATGTTGGCTGAAATCACCAGAGAAAGTGGAACATAGCAAGTCCCAATATATGTGATGAAAAAAAGACTTCAGCAAGGTTGTCATGGATCAGGCGACCTGTGAAGTCAATTTTTTCAGTGCTGATGTTAGAAAGGCTATCTTGACCTCACATTGGATTTTATAGCAAAGAATAAAGACTTTCCAAGAAGGTGGCTTTTAACCATTAAGCTCCATGTTCAGGAGTTACTTCAACAAAACCAGCCAGTTGGAAGTCTTTTAAATTGTTTTGTACCACGTGTCTAAGGAACTTCCTTTGGCAATCATCACAATCACCCTCACGACCTCATCCATCAATGCGTGTCAAAATGTAATCTTATTTATGAGGTTTTGTTTTATTATGCCGTGTATGTAATAGTCATGTCTTATATTTATTCCAATACCAATGTAGGTGCTTGTGATGTTTTCAACACCATGACTTAACATGATAGCTGTAATGTTTGTTAATATAGAGGGTTAATCTACTCATCTGTCTCTCTATAAATGACCCTACCTCAATCTTTATGAGACTTATTGCTCGCTTATTGAGATTGCACTTTTGGGAGATAAAATTGGGGTATACTTCTGAGTTGGGTTTTTCCCACTTTACTTCATCTTCAAAATGACCTTAACCAGAAAAAAAGAACGAGTCAAATGTGCAAGCTTGATATTCACATGGACCCTGCTTTTGCTACCTTATAGCAATAACCAAGCGTATTCCTGCAGAGATATTTGGAAATCTCCAATAGCCAATCAAACCCCGTTGTCTTTGTTTAAGTGAAACCTTAGGGTCGGTTGCTGGATAAAATTGGTCTATAGAAGCCAAGATTAAAATAGATTTGACGTCAGTGAAGAAAGTTATGGCACATTTTTAGCTCTGCTGTCCAGCAAAACTGATTTAATACATTCACACCAGCTTCCATCCTTTGAATCAGTCTTTTTCCGGAGCAATTTTTTTTACACAGCAAGCTAGCTGCTCCAAATTGAACATACACTGCTGATGATTATGGATCTTCCTCCTACTGAAAATCAGCTAATCTTTGACCCCATCAGCTAAATATTACCTTACGCACCATGCGAACAATTATTGAATCTAATCCCAAATTGTTGAACGATGTCACAGCGAGCAGAGGCCTATTGCACAGTTAACTTGCCAGTACAATAGACAATTAAAAAATAGAAAAAGGCCATGCCTCAACTTTGTAATGGGTTGGCTGACGGCCATCATTAAATAGGTGGCCAATCTACAGCAATTGTTTGGATAAGCATTTAACTGTTCATATTTTATTTCATTACCCGCCATATAGCTCATACGAGCCAATATTGGGGTGTTAAGTCAGAAGCCTCAAGAAAAGACTTCACTTTAATTTTTTTTATTTCATTCACCAGCACTTCGCATGGGTTCTCAGCACAGTAGACAAGATATTGATGCTCACAAGCACAGATATAGACACAAGCCCACAGCTTGGTATGGCAAATAAGGTGTTCCTACACGCATCAGCCAAATAGTAGTATGCGCCTTCACAGACACCTTGCCGACAAGGTCAACAAAAGCTTCACAATGGATTGCAGGAGGCTCACCCCCTATCCCTTGGGCATAGATGATGAGGAAATTAATAGCCTTTAAACATGGGTAACTGGAGTTCCTTTGCAGGATTTTGTGTCCACTAAATAGGTCAATGAGGCTGGATGTTTTATAACTTGTCGAAGTAGTTGTCCAAAGCAGGAATGCCTTCTTTAAGTCCCTTGCGTTTGCGGGTGGCAGTGACAACAACACCAGGCTTGGAGGCGGCATCCCCGGGATCTCCAGGAAGGATCTGCCAGTGATCGAACACGCACTGTGGGAAGGCCTGGCCACCAGTGTGGGAGCGCAGATCAGCCGTAAATCCTTAAAAACACAACAGCATCACAATACTCAGTCTCAAAAGGTGACACCACCAGCTCATTTAGACTATCTTAACAGTAAATCCTCATACTATTGAATAACAACTGATTGCAACAACTTGACATACTGGTGTTAATTATAAATGAGAAAGTGTCAAAATATATCTCAATATAGAACAATACCCCCTACAAAGTCTTGAAAATTTACTCCAAATGCATGGGCTTAACCTCAAGAACATAAAGAAACAAAGGGAGCTTACCGAAGGACTCATTGACAGGAAGATTAGCCTTGACAGAGAACATAGGTGTTCCAATGACTGCTCTCTCCTCAATGACAACACCTCTCCTGCGGTTCAGGCACGCATAGATTCCACCAATAGCTCCCTCAGGACACTATAACAACCAACACACAGCCATCTCAATACACATATTACAAATCAAAAGAGCATATCCAGCTTCTTTTTCTTACACAGATGGGTTCCTCAGCTGCATGAGTACAGCTATATTAATTAATAATATCCCTGGCATGGTTTGTCTTGTCATTAATGGCCACATAGTGGCTGTGACAAATCTATGGAATATACCAGGACAAGTCCACATCGGTCAGCAAGCACCGGGGACTCCGTTGCTCTCTGACACCGTGGAAAGGGTAGGCACGTCACGTTTCGCATCACAAAGGACACAAACATTCAGCTCCCATTCGCCACAAAGACACGGGCTTGTCAAGCTCCAGGTGGAACTGACAGCCAACATGTCTGGTGTCAGTTGTTTCATTACCATGAACGGTGTTTAATATGTACCTGGATCTCGACGAGGTAGACAGGCTCCAGCAATCTGGGCTCGGCAGTGAGACAGCAAGCATAGAGGACACGACGTGTGGTGGGGATGATCTGTCCACCGCCGCGATGAATGGCGTCTGTGTGCAGCGTTACATCATGAATGTCAAAGCGGACTCCACGCATGTTCTCCTCACAAAGCACTCCCTACACAAACAGAACAACAACACTGAAGCACACTACAAAATGAGCAAGATATAGGTTGTCATCATCGCGGTCTTAGACAGCCTTGGTACCAACCTCCTTAGAAGCCCATTGGAAGCCAGCAACCACACTATCCTTGATCTCATTCAGGTACTGGACACCCTTAGTGCAGTCAACCACCAAGTTGGGTCCTGTTCCCTCGGGACCAAAGCACCAAATCTTCCTGGCCTCTCCAATTTCGAAATCATACTTGTCGGTCAGAGTACGAGCTCTCTCCTTCAATTCCTGTCTGGGGGCTATTTCTCCCTACAAGACATTAAAGGTCGAGTACAATTATAACCCCAGGGCAATATACAATAAGAGGGCAACAAAAATAAACCATACATATAAACATTTGTCACAATATAAACCACAAACAAGTGAGAACCCAGTCAACAAGAGGGTCATGAGATAACTCACACTGTCGATGGCTTCAGCCAGTCCATCAGCCAAGGGCTGGGCCTTCATGAACAGTCTGTTGTGCTTGTTGGGCGACTTGGAGAGACAGGTACGGTCAGATGGAGAAGACACGGTTTCTCTGTATGATACCACAGGCTCAGACACCTTCACACAACATGCAACTATTATGTGGGGTTTCTCAAGCTATCATCTCTTTACATTTGGCTCTGACCAACCTATGCTCCAATTAGTCTAAAAGTTCAGATTGTCAACATAATGCAGTATGATTGTAGACCCTATACACAACTCGGGCTTCACCATCATAGTAATAGGCCCCAATACCGACACACCCAACCCCTTCATCTGCTATAATTCATACCTCTATCAACTCAACAGCTCATTTACCCTTAAATCTAGAGACATGATTAGGAATCAAATTCAACTATGCAATTATTGTCTCAGTAACTTTATATTAAACCTATAACAACTATCCCCTTTACATTCAGGTTAATTGGCAAGAAGGCAGTGATAACCCATTTGTGACAGAGAGAGGAGCCTACTTTAATGGGGATGCAGGCATGGTCTTCCTCCAGATCCTTAAGACAGATCTCAAGATGGAGCTCACCAGCACCAGCAATGATGTGCTCGCCAGATTCCTCAATGCTGCACTGTACTAAGGGGTCAGACTTGGACAGACGCTTCAAACCCTCGACCAGCTTGGGCAGATCAGACGGGTTCTTGCACTCCACCGCAACACGTACCACAGGGCTGACACTGAACTTCATCACCTGTTACAATGGAAAACATGGATAAATAACAAATTTCTAAAATTTGAGGAACCCACATTTAGGCAGGTTGGAATCCTCAAAACGAACATGAAAAGGTAATGGTAATATTGGGGTTTAACGTCACATTCAATACTTGGTGTTATCGCGATGGTGATAGATGAGGATGATTGTGATGCTTAGACAGATCCCCCCAAGTGCCAGCGCCCAGGCTGCGAAACCCACGCCGCTGGGACAAACGGAGATGGGCCTGCCATTTAACGTGATCATCCGAGTCACGGGGGACCAGTCAGATTTTCACACCTTGGTATCCACAGCCTGTGGATCGAAAGGCGAGGCAGTTTACCTCTATGCCACGGGAACCGGCTAAAAACGAATATAAAGACCAACCTTGAGATTGTGAGCAGTTTCCAGAGTTGTGATGGTACCAGTCTTGAGGATGTACTGGTCAGCTCCCACCAAACCACACACATTACCACAGGGTACATCTTCGATGGGTTCTGTGTAACGCCCCATCATGAGGATGGTTCTCTGGATGTTCTTCACGAATAAATCCTCTTTCTTGCCAGGCACGTAGTTGGCACCCATGATACGGGCCTTCTGGCCTGTAGCCACGATTCCAGAGAAAACACGACCGAAGGCGAAGAAGCGACCCTTGTCAGAGGTAGGTACCATCTTGGATACGTACATCATCAGGGGGCCTTTGGGGTCACAGTTCTTGATGGCTGCAGGTCAAAGTTGGAGAGTTCAACAATACACCACCACAAACATGATTCAGTGACAACAAAGTTGGGGAAAATTCCTTAAATCCCAAGCCCTAAATAAGTTCCAAATGTTGAGCAGAAACAAAATCATGATCTAAAATAGACATTATTATAGCCCTGAACACTATGTGGTTCACACATAGCACATGTGGGTATGTCCCTGGCATGGTTTGTCTTGTCATTAATGGCCACATAGTGGCTGTGACAAATCTATGGAATATACCAGGACAAGTCCACATCGGTCAGCAAGCACCGGGGACTCTGTTGCTCTCTGACACCGTGGAAAGGGTAGGCACGTCACGTTTCGCATCACAAAGGACACAAACATTCAGCTCCCATTCGCCACAAAGACACGGGCTTGTCAAGCTCCAGGTGGAACTGACAGCCAACATGTCTGGTGTCAGTTGTTTCATTACCATGAATTGAGAAGAATAAATATATCAACAAAGTGACTATGGGGTCACAGTTCTAGATGGCTGCAGGTCAAAGTTGGAGAGTTCAACAATACACCACCACAAACATGATTAAGTCTCAACTAAGTTGGGGAAAATAGCTTTATTCCCAGGACCTAATTAAGTTCCAAATGTTGAGCAGAAACAAAATCATGATCTAAAATAGACATTATTATAGCCCTGAACACTATGTGGTTCACACATAGCACATGTGGGTATGTCCCTGGCATGGTTTGTCTTGCCATTTATGGCCACATAGTGGCTGTGACAAATCTATGGAATATACCAGGACAAGTCCACATCGGTCAGCAAGCACCGGGGACTCTGTTGCTCTCTGACACCGTGGAAAGGGTAGGCACGTCACGTTTCGCATCACAAAGGACACAAACATTCAGCTCCCATTCGCCACAAAGACACGGGCTTGTCAAGCTCCAGGTGGAACTGACAGCCAACATGTCTGGTGTCAGTTGTTTCATTACCATGAACTGTGTAGAATAAATATATCAACAAAGTGGACTGCCTAAATAAGGGATTGCTGTATATACAACAATGAAGAAACCTTACCAATGGCGGCGGCGTCATCATGGGGACCCTCATACAGCATCTCCATACGATAAGCCTGGGCAGTTACAGGTGAGGGAAGATGAATGGTTATCATCTGGAGCAGAGCATCACCAGCAGGCAGCCACTTGCGCATGGCCACCTTGAGCAGGCCCTTAGCCTCATTCTCCTTATCCTCAGTCGTGAGCTTGATCTTAGCCTTCTCAATCAGATCCAATGCTTCAGCCTTGCTTTTATTCATGCAGGCATGGAACACCTGAAATGCAAAGAAACCACATTATTGGCGACCCTCTCTCAAGTTGGCATGTTCATCAACACATGGCACATTGACTTGAAAAGTAAACAAACATCCTGATGGATTCACCTGGTAGATGGGATCCAACACATACTGGGTGAAGCCACGCACAGAACCAGCTTCATTCTCCTTGACCCACTTCTTGGACTTCTTGATATAGTAGTGATCACCCCACAAACGCTTCATCAACTTGGACTCTTCAATCTTGAACTTGGAGGAGTAAAGCTCAGCAAACTGCTTCAAAGTGAAAGCCCATCCGTGCAGTCCAGATCCGAAGCCCACTGTTCCCTTAGCAGGGTCTACCTAAAGTATGGAAGGAGAGAAAAATGAGTTGAATTGCTAACCTGCTCCACAACTAAAAGAGTATGCCATCCAGAAAGTTGTCTTACCATGATATCCCCCATGGGTCCATCATCGTCACCATATGTAGCAATGATGACGTTTACAGTCTCCACAATACGCTGAAAGGTTTGGTAAAGATCCTCTTGTGGCAGCTGAAGAGTGAGAAGAGCCAAGTCCATTTTGTTCATGAAGAGGACAGGCTTAATACGCTCGGCAATCGCCTGGCGCAGCACAGTCTCAGTCTGCACACAGACACCTGCAGAAAACCCACAAGATTACTAATGGTGTAAGGTGGGGGTGGTGATGCAGTACAGGTCATTAGTATGAAGTTCCATAAACAACACAACAAAATTGAGTGCAACAACTTCAGTTTTCATAAACAGATCTTTGAAATAATACAATGCTGGCAAGTTGCCTTGAGCAGATTCTTACCTGATACGGCGTCTACCACAACCAGAGCACCATCAGTCACACGCAGGGCAGCAGTTACCTCAGATGAGAAATCAACGTGACCTGGGGAGTCTATCAGATTGATCAAGAAAGAGTTAAGTCCTTCCTCACGGGGCTGCTTGATAAAAGCCAAATCCTTCTCGGGCAACTCGTAGAAGAGAGAGATGGCACTGCAAGGAATTGCCAAAATTCAATACAGTAAGCAGTGATATTAGCAGGACTAACAGATCGTAAAATACATTGATAATTATCATCATATTCATTTTTAAGATAGACACATCAATAATTACTGCAGTTTTGTTGATTGGTTATTATTGAGCAAGACTTACGTGGACTTGATGGTAATACACCTCTCCTGCTCATCTTTACGTGTATCAGTGAAGCGGGTTTCACCAGCCCTGGAACCAGCGATGATACCGGCCTTACTGACCAGGGAGTCAGTCAGTGTTGACTTTCCGTGATCCACGTGAGCAATCACAGACATATTCCTGATGTTCTTTTTCTTGTCCATGATCTCACGGATCTCGTCTACTGTGAAGTTCACCTGTTGATCAATCCAAAATATTGATGGTATTGATTCTCGTCCAGCAATTTGATAACCTTTCTTAAATATGTCATTGATAAAGTTTAACATCAGGCAGCATATTTACATAGGATATAGATAAGCAGAAATAACATAAACATATCGCCTCGATTGCATAACAGTGATACACACAAGACCCATATGATTACCTACCATATTGACATCACTTATAAAATAAGTGCGAATTGATGTCCAATAAACCTCAATACATGTCGATCAATTAGAACGGAATTAGCATTTTTTTCTCCGCTGTTCCATGTAGACAGGTAGACTACAGGAGAATGGGTGATGTGACAGATCGTGGCGCAATAACTCACCAACTGCGTCATTCGATAATATTAAGATAATCATGGCTTGTATAATGTTTCGGGATCTCAAAAACCGCTTTCATGAACTTTTTCGAGAATATGCGCAACCTAGTAATAAATAAAACGAGACTTAGTGATAATCATCATTTCACGTGGATGCCATGAGTGTCCATATTTTGACAACCGGACGACCTCACAATCCCCTGTGTTTGAACTCCAAATAATACAGTACATCGCCTCATAAAATAAACGAATCGCGTTGAAATAAATCAAACAGACATTCATTTCCCCTTTCCAACAAATTATAACAATCGTATTAACTTACCATTTTGGATGGTTTTGAGTCTTTCTTGACACCTCACAAAATGATCAAGTTGCCTATCCGGCAGACTCAGAGTAAAGGACCGGTGAAGTCACGTGATGCGCAAATCAGCAATTCGTAGTGACGTGTCTAAGCAAAGTCATGACGTCAGTCAATTTTAACAAGAATAGTTTATTAAAAAGATAAAAGAAGACATATATCTCACGTTTTCTCTGATGTCCACAACATAAATTATTGGCGATCAATACAAAAATGGATTATATATTTGTATATATATACTATGCTGGCGATAATTACATACCTATTTATACACACACATATATATATATTATATATATATATATATAATATATATACATTTATATATATATATATATATATATATATATATATATATATATATATATATATATATATATATATATATATATATATATATATATATATATATATATATATATATATATATATATATATATATAAGAGCACTTAGCGTCGATCCTGAACCTGCCATTTTGTATTATGACAGAAGTCCAAACCTTGAGACTAAATCCAGTGACACTCAAGACTACTCCCTGCAAGATGGCTTCTAACCGGAACTATTGCGAATGGATTTGAAATCACTACGCATGTACGCTTAGATCAAGATACGTGAGTCAATTTTTCAATTTTTTTTTTTAATTTAAAAAACAAAAATATTCTCTCATTCTTACAAAGGATTCTGCAACTACATAAAAAATTGGTTTATCAATAGATACAGGTACATGTGCACCACTCCCAATTGTTACACATGTACTTGCCCACATTAACTAGTCAAGCAAAAAAGTCATTTGTTATTGTATAAATTCATAATGTGCTACTCATGTCACCAAATTCCTGCCAAAACCCTATGTCAATGTAAATGTTTTTCTGTACCTTTTTACTCAGGTAACATGATGCTGTGACCTCATGTACTTTTATTTGCGTATTATATTTCTCTTTTGTTCATAGTCTATCTTTTGTGTTTTTCTTCTTTTATATTATTATTATTATTATTTTTATTATCATTATGTCAGGGTGGCTCCAGCAGCAGTGGCTTACCGGCCTTAGTTGCAGTCTCCTTATCAATTGTTCATTGTATATATGTTCAATTGGTTAATAAATTGAATTGAAAAAAAAAAAATTATATATCTATATATTAATATACATATATATATATATATATATATATATATATATATATATATATATATATATATATATATATATATATATATATATATATATATATATATATATATATATATAAACATATAATCAATATATATATGCCAATAATAAATCATTGGTATTTCTATTAACTGTTTGTATCTTATTTAAAGCATGTGTTACTGTACAAATTACCATCTTATGAACTTTAGCACTGTATTTTAAGGTTGGGAGGGAGAGGGAGAGGGAGAGAGGTGTCCATATACATATGTTAATATATATATAAATATATATATTAATATGTAATACATTATTACACACATAGCAGTTTATTTGTGTACAATTTTGCATCATACTTATTCATGCAATGATTATTATTTTCTGTGGCTATTGATTAGATACTATGAGTTTCAATATTTTGCAGTATGGTTTGTGTGATATTGTTTATTGTGTTTGGAGGGCTTATTCTATTTTTGTACTTTACAATACGACTAATAAATTCCAGACACCACCCATACCCCCGGGCCCATACCCAACTCCTGACGTTCATTAATTGCGAACGTTGAGATTTGCTGTGTGTTTTTGTTTTGGTGAATCGAACCTTCAACAAAGATGTAAAGTTTCTTTCCAATACTCAATTTTCAAAAAAAAATCCTTGCCACCCCTAATATAGCTAAGTGTTCAAATCCGTACGGATACTTTCTTAAGGCCGACACATGTAAAGAGCATTTGGACATAGTGAACTTGGCTAGCTTTCCTGACCATGAATTAAAATTCTAATTCACCTTCGTTTGGCTTTGAAATGTAAATGAAATCTGTAAATGGCTAGTCATATTTTTTAGCTCAACAGACCAAGAGTCGATCGGGTACTCCCTTCACGAGGGAGCGCAAGCTCAACTTGGTTCATAAGAGCTAATATTTTTATACGGAGAAATATACTCCGTGACATCTTTAACAAGATCTTGTACTCTATGATCAGATCATAACGGTTGATCGTGCAGTCGTAAAATTAACCAAAGGTATAAAAATATAGGATAATTAGTGACGTCATAAAGTTTCGATTTCATTTTCTCATATGAGCTCGTCTGCTACCGACAGCATTTTCGTCTTGGTATTTATAATTGCTACTGCACTCTGAAAGGTACGTCTCAATTTCGAAGCAGCTGAAACCAAAGCCTTGTGATTTGTTGATCCATAAGTTGTACTAACCGCACAATGGTATAATGTGTATTTTTCATTGCTGCATATGACACGCGGACTATCTAACTTACTTTTGTAGTTATTATTAGACCTACAAAGTACAAGTACAAGACGTCTGAGTAGACGTCTTACTCTGTCTGAAAACGACGCAATGTTAAAAATTTTGAGATCGATTCAGACAACTACCAAACACCGAACATACCAAAGTGATCGAGTTTTAGAATGCAATGATGTTCAGAGACAATTGTCAATTTTATCCCTTTTTGGCGGGGGATTTCATCCATGGTAATTAGTTATAGTTCGATCAATTTGGAAGCGGTAGAAAGTCCGATACATAGCAACATGTTTGTTTTCAAGTTCAAGACCACTTACATATATTGCGCATGCTCAGAATGGCCTGACCCAACGCCCACTATTGCTTCCTGCGTCTGAACTCGATAAGATACTGCAGATTGTATTCAAAGTATTTCGCATGCTTAGCAGGGAGGAAATGCGGATGAGGCTGTGGGAAATCATGCGACCCAATATTTTTCAAAATGGCGGTCATTACATCGGAAATGATATATAGATGGCATTTCTTAAAGAATAGCGTTGATCGGGGTAAGCTTTTTGGTGCGCTATGACTTTTTTTTGTACAGGCTCTTGATATATGTTGTTTTCTAGATGCACGATGCAGCAATTTAGCCAAACGCATGTTTTAATGTGCGCCCAAAATGTTGAAGCAGAACGGTATATATTTATATTACCGTTCAACCAGAGCTAACTTTTGATATATAGCATAGACCAACCATCGATCAGGTACTCCCTTGTTGGTCTAACAGGAAAACCCACTTTTATTGGTACATTGACAAACATGCTTACAGGGCATGAAACTAAAAAAAAATTGCCACCGGCCATCCCGGCTGGTAGTTCACTAAATCCACCGGCCCCAAAAAAATTCCACCAGCCAAAAGAAATCTACAACAACTTGATGTGTGTTTACAAATACTTTATTGTTTTACCCATGACCCGGAGAATATAATTCCAACAAACACGTGCCAAAATTAATCACTTAACATACACAGCATGAAAAACATATTGACACTTGGGGAAGAACATATAATACACAACAAAAACACCATACTCAACAACAAACCAACATTAACGAAGTCCTACTCTCGTCCATCCTCCTCCTCACTTTTACATTGAATGTTGCCCTGGTAAACAGGATCTTTATCAAACTCTAACAACATTAGGCCTGCCCTAAATGAAGCAAATGATCCAATTTATTTTATATATAATATATATATATATATATATATATTTATATGTTTATATTCATATAATATATATATACAGTCAATCAAGTCAAAATTACACCAAACAATCATGCTTGTTAAGTTGTCCTACTTTTCTTGGTATCTTGTGAGGAGGATTGCTTGCGTGGCTTCAAGTGCAGTGTGCATTGGACGCTGACAATTTGAGTTGGTTGAGTCATGCACAGAGCTTGGTGATTGATCATGACCAGAATTGTATCCATGTAAGTTCACCGAGACCAAAACGCGATGCCCAATGCCATGCAGCGGGCAACGTTTCGCGCATGTCATTACGTTGACTGCACGCGCCGCATCGTGATGCGCTGACCAGTTGAAAGCGCGAGCTCCTGTAACAGCTTCTCAAAAGTCGACACTACAATTCTAGCAAAAAAAATCACGGCTTCTCGTGAGGGGTGTTTTACTCCCGAAGTACGGAAAATATCGCTACTTATCAGATGGGGTAAAGGGATAATGAAATTGTTGGCAAAGTTGGGATGAAACAAACAGTTATATTATATATAAAAGGCCAGAAAACATATGAATGGGGATGCATCATTAAACTTAACCGTGACACTGCAGTATTAGTTAGGCAAGCTATGTGAAAAAGTTGTCAGCTAAGTTAGCGACGGTATTTTAGCGCCCAATTAACGATACCAACGGAACATCCGATAAGGTCATAAAAGGTGTCCAAATCTGTATATTCAGTACTACGATGAAGACCGTCTTGATAAATAATCGCTGCGTTTGGAGTAAACAATCACCGACGATCTCAGTCAAGGTTCAGAAGGTTAACTGCGTCTTAAATTATAGGTGGGGTGCTCAGCTGTTAGCTAATACAGGGGAATTGTTCACTCGCCACCCAGGGCGACCAGATCGTAATTTCTACCTGCCATTTTGAACACATTTTGTAATTAAATTTCTTTGCGGTGTATGTTTAATCCTGTGCGGATATTATTTTTCAGATTTGTGTGAGTGAATGGAGGCCTGTCTTCTTGTGAAGAACAGCTGTGAGGACCAGATACCTCTGATTACCAGTGAGCTCTAACAGAGCAAGAGCCCGTAGGAACCAGTGCTCCGGAAAGGAAACTAGTCAATATGAAATTCAAATTACTAGCCTTCTCAGGAGGTGGGTCATATCACTGTATTGGGCACATTATAAAACACCATTGTTGATGTGAATTCTGAAATGTATTCAATTGTACTGGCAATGTCTTGTGTTATAACATAGATCCGGTGATTATATACCTACTAAGTTCATTTCAATTTGAAACACCAGACAGTGCATCACATCATAGAAATAAGGTTAGCCTGTACTGCTTCAGGTCATGGGATCCGGCGGATGAGGATGGGTTTTGGTGGGGGTTTTGGTGGGGGCGGCAACAGAGGACTAGCCATGTCTGGTGCCGGCATGGGACCTGGAGTGCTACACCAATCCATCCTGCCAGAGGTCACTGCTCTGGAGGAAGAGTTCTTTGAGTTAGTAACTCTTGGAGACATTGATAAACTGGAACTATTCTTACAGGTGATACAGCACTACTGCTAGTCCCATGAATTATTAATGTTCTCAAGGCCCAAATGTGGTCTTTGTTGATGGTTGTGAGTCTACCATTAAGGTATTATGAATGCTATATCCTGGCTTGTTCATTAGGCTTCCCTTAAGGTATATGATTTACACATGGGTGCGGTATTTAAATAATAATGTCTATGATTTCGATTCCTAATAAGGAGTGTCATGTTGCATTGTAAATGAGCAAAAAGGGATCTGATTCCATCCTGGATGGAGCCGTCCTAGCTTGCCTCACCACCAATGTGTTACCCATTCTCAGAAGCTGGATTTGTATCCTGTCCTGTGGTCGATTTTCTCACGTTGTAGGGTGCCTACAAGTTTGACGTGAACTGTAAGAACTACCAGGGCTACACAGGGCTTGTGCTGGCCGTGAAGCTGGATGATGTGGCAATGGTGGAATACCTGCTCCAATACCGTGACCTTGAAATGGGGGAAGCATTGCTTCATGCTGCCCGCGGTGGCAACACAACCATTGTACAGTTACTGATTGACCATGAGAGGTAACTGGTTACGAGGTCCTGTGGGATACATTTGAATCAGTGTTTGATATACAAACAGATAAATCACATGGGGAGACTTAAAATGGATTGGAACCAGCCCCTGCCCACTGTCTGGGGTACGTTTTCTCGCAAGACTGTTCTTGCAGTTTATATTTCTGGTGCGTGATTCAGGGCTATTTTGTTGTCGTTGGTCATACATGACTGACACAGGTGAATTTGTTGTGTTCTAGTTTTAGGGATGCCAAAGAGCTGGGTGTGGGTAGAGCAGTGGACAGTCCTGAGTTTGACTCGGCCATGACCCCACTCATGGTGGCGGCCCACTTTGATCACTACGCTGTTATTCACCTGTTGGTAGAGAGAGGCCAGCTGATTGCGAAACCTCACCCCCCACACTGTACATATTCATTTATGCCTATTGCTAAACAGCATCTTTTAAGATTTTCCATTTCCTGCCTTGTACATCTCTTATGCTATGATAAATGGTAATATATTGAAGGTAATTGTGGCTGGACTATATGACAAGCTGGTCATAAAGGGAATGCCTTTCTCGGCCACTGAACAAAGCAGTTCAAACATACGTTTCAATATCCAAAGATGATGATTAATATCCTGAATGGAACTCAGGTTTCTGTTCTGAGAAATGCTATAAGAAGATACTGGGTGAGACTCTGCACGAGTCAAAGTTACGACTCAACCAGTACAAAGCCATCGCGAGTGCTGCGTACATCTGTCAGACGTCAGAGGATCCCATCCTGACAGCATTCCTGCTCAGTCACGAGCTTGAGCTGTGTGGTCGCGTCGAGAGAGAACTCCAGGTGATTTGCTCACAAGGACATTTTTTTTTGCATTTTCACTGTAGCTGTTGGCCAATTTAAACCATTAAAGCAGTAATGATCAAAGCATATACTGAAGACACAACAATACAGTCATTATAAGTTAACCCTCCTAAAACACACACACACACACACACACACACACCTTCATGCTGTGAACAATTAACATAAACAGTGGTTTTATGGAATCATCTTGTGCAGGAGGAGTATGAAAGACTGTCCAATCAGGTGTCAGAGTTTGCTGTCAGTCTCCTGGACGAGTGTCGCACAACCGAGGAAGTGACCACAATCCTGAGTCGTAGGACCAAGTCAATGGAGTCGATGGTTAGAGCCACAACACAGCTTGCTCGCTTCAGTAGGCTAGCACTGGCCATGGACTACGATCAAAAATCAGTGAGCACTGCTGATGATATCACTCAGGACTGGTTAATTGTTTAGTATTAACAATTTAGTGATTAGCTTGTAACAGTGGCATTAGATTAGCTGTCAACATGTTGTGTGTGGTTAGTTTGTAGCCCACCCTAACTGCCAACATGTGCTGCGTTCAACCTGGTTAGAAGGATGGCAGGAGTGGCGCACTCTCTCTGCACCGAGAAAGTTTCTAACTCTTGGACCCAGAATAGTGTTTCTTCCCATAATTGGTAAAGATTCCCCATTACATGTGTAATAGTCCCTGTTTGGAACCTGTTATTATAAGAACGATTGTGAACCCACATTGTTACAGCCCTCTCACCCATAACCTCTCCTTAATCAGCTCCAAACAACCACCCTGTGATATAACAGCTCCACATATGGGCTTGTGTTCAGCACTGATGTACCTAGTGTTCCCCAGCCAAGCCTGGGCATCGTCATGGAGATGCCCTCTTAACAAGTTCATCAACTTCTCAGCCTCCTACTTACTCTTCCTCGTGCTGCTGTTTGCTCAGACCAGCATGGACTTCTACGACAACACGCGCGGACCTCCCAGTACTGGTACGTTGTTAGTCATCCTGGTGCATTGCTTTGGCAGTTTTAAATTAATACTCAGTCGTATCTATGTGTTGCCAAAGCTCTCTTTACTGTGTGTTGGGAGTTGGTGGTTGCATAGGTGGGCCTGAATGATGGGTGTACATTCCTGTGTGTGTATCAGGTCTGGAGATGCCACTGTGCACAATGTGTGTGTTTGTATCAGGATGAGTGGCCTGTGTGTAAACATAAATCCACCTGCCTGTGTGTGTGTCAGGTCTGGAGTGGCCCATAGCCCTCTACATGCTGGGACTAACTTGGCTTAACTTCAAGGTCTACTGGAAGCGGGGTCTACATCACTACTGCAGACAGGAGTGGGCCCTGTAAGTAGCCTTGTTATTGGACAACCAATATGGCCTGCCAAAGTCCCTACCACCAATCATGTTCCGATTACACAGTTTAGTTACTTGTAATATACTGTACCTCTCTTTGTAGTTGCATAGATTTACCCCAGTGAATTGACCTAGTATAGCAAATGCCTCAAAAATGCTCATCCTGGCCAATGTCCTCTTGTGTTTTGTGGTGGCAATGTAGTGATATTGACCTTGACCTTTATGTTTCCTTGCTCTGGTATTCAACATTGGGAATGAATTATACATATTTGTAGTATGACAATTGCAACCTTACTTGGGA
Source organism: Urechis unicinctus (assembly GCA_034190875.2). Classification (NCBI taxonomy): domain Eukaryota; kingdom Metazoa; phylum Annelida; class Polychaeta; order Xenopneusta; family Urechidae; genus Urechis; species Urechis unicinctus. The sequence continues at coordinate 76,601,944 of CM067354.1, forward strand.
TTTCCTTTTCTGTTGTGAAATTTAACCTGATGTTGTGTTTTCTAGATATAATCTGAACCCATTATGCTGTATTTTCTAGATACAACCTTTTCTGTTTCTTTTCTATGACCAACCCATTAAACATGACCTTGTTAGCTTGCTATGACGTTTAGTTGGACATTGTAATTCTAGCTATAACCTTGAAGATAACTTTATTAGCTAGCTATGACCATTAGTATGACATTGTAACAAGCCAGGGAGCTATGACCTTAACCTTGTGTATGCTAGCTGTGACCTCCACCCTAACCTTGTGTATACTAGCTAGGACCTTCACCTTAACCTTGTGTATGCTAGCTATGACCTTCACCCTTACCTTGTGTATGCTAACTATGACCTTCACCCTAACCTTGTGTATACTAGCTATGACCTTCACCCTAACCTTGTGTATGCTAGCTATGACCTTCACCCTAACCTTGTGTATGCTAGCTATGACATGATGATGATCATCTTCTTTATGGGGGCTTTCCTCTGCTGGATTGCTGCTTCATATGATGTGAGCCTACATCAGAACAGAATGCTTCCCCGTCACTTCTGGCACCAATACGACCCTACTCTCGTTGGGGAAGCTTTCTATTCATTCGCCTTCATCATGGCATATGGAAAACTCCTGTACTTCCTACAAATGGCCAACCAGCTAGGTCCCATGCAGGTTACACCTTAGTTAGTGGTTTGCATTACATGTCAGAAGTGCAGATGTTTATGCATTTTCTGGTGACCTCCTAGTGGTTGAAGTGTTGTCATCCTCACTTGTCCCATCACTGGTTCACATGGCATGGCAGATATGTTATGTATGATGCTTTCAAGAATACAACACCCATTAACCATATGTATACACAATGTGATTCTGTGACATTCATACATTCACAATTACACTGTTTATCAACCAATTCATTTCATTTATTAATTGCTCTTCATTATTCAATAACACCTGTTCATGTGTATTGTTCATCAATTAATTTGAATGATGTTTGCTGTTATATGTTAGAAAATTAATTCAGCCTGTGATTACTTGTGCCAAATCAACAATACAATTATACTTATATTGTATTTTATATATGTGGTGTCATACACTGAGGTTAATAATTCCATCCAATCACATGCTTTAGATAACCAAAGGCTTGCAGGTACTTCCATATTAATTCATTATTAATCAATTACGACACACCTGTTGCAAGTTTGATTTGAAACACACACAGCATGTTGTTGTTGTGCAGCAGGGGCTGTTGATGTTGTATTGTGGTGGTGTGAGCAGATCTCAATGAGTCGCATGGTGAGTGACGTCATCAACTTCTTGCTGGTTTTCCTCCTGACCATGCTGGCCTTCTCTGTGGGACTTGTACAGCTCTACCACCATTACACGGGGCAGGTGCAGCGCGTGGACGGACAGGAAGTGAGAATGAGCACCTCCTTCAGCAGGTGACCTCCCGTAATGTCCACAACTAGCGGTGTCGCAAGCAACCTTTCCTGTGAGAGGCTTCCATACTTGCCAGGCTCTGTTTGGTCGACTCTGTTATTAGTGATATCGGTTGGTGTTTGTTGCCACATGTGATACTGTCTGTGACTCCATCTGCACGAGGTGGATGCACTGTGTATGTGTTATGAGGATTTATACGAGATCAGGTGCCGTAAGTGAAAGGAAAATCCCTGAGTGAGGGATGGAGAGGGCTGTATTTGAGGCATGCAGTTTCCATGATGGTCCGATAGCAATGCACGTGATGCCTGTGGATGAGTTGGATGTGGTCTTTGTGAGCGTGTGTGGTGTGTTGCAGCCTGCGCTCCGCCTACTCCACCCTCTACTGGGCTATCTACGGCTACTCGCCACCAGCTTTCGCAGACGTCGTCCTCAAAGAGCACTACATCAACGCACACAACAAGACTGTCACTGTGCTCAACCATCACACCATGACCGAGGTGGTGGGACACTTCTTGTTTGGTACCTACTACGTCGTGGGCATTATCATCATGGTGAACATGCTCATTGCCATGATGTCCACTTCCTTCTCCATAGTACAGGTAAGCCGGTTGTGTCATCCACTTCTTCTCCATAGTACAGGTAAGCTGGTTGTGTCATCCACTTCTTCTCCATAGTACAGGTAAGCTGGTTGTGTCATCCACTTCTTCTCCATAGTACAGGTAAGCTGGTTGTGTCATCCACTTCTTCTCCATATTACAGGTAAGCTGGTTGTGTCATCCACTTCTTCTCCATATTACAGGTAAGCTGGTTGTGTCATCCACTCCCTTCTCCATCATACAGGTAAGCTGGTTGTGCCATCCACTTCTTCTCCATCATACAGGTAAGCTGGTTGTGTCATCCACTTCCTCTCCCTAGTACAGGTAAGCTGGTTGTGTCATCCACTTCTTCTCCATAGTACAGGTAAGCTGGTTGTGTCATCCACTTCTTCTCCATAGTACAGGTAAGCCGGTTGTGTCATCCACTTCTTCTCCATAGTACAGGTAAGCTGGTTGTGTCATCCACTTCTTCTCCATAGTACAGGTAAGCTGGTTGTGTCATCCACTTCTTCTCCATAGTACAGGTAAGCTGGTTGTGTCATCCACTTCTTCTCCATATTACAGGTAAGCTGGTTGTGTCATCCACTTCCTTCTCCATCATACAGGTAAGCTGGTTGTGTCATCCACTTCCTCTCCATATTATAGGTAAGCTGGTTGTGTCATCCACTTCCTCTCCCTAGTACAGGTAAGCCGGTTGTGTCATCCACTTCTTCTCCATAGTACAGGTAAGCTGGTTGTGTCAGCCACTTCTTCTCCATAGTACAGTTAAGCTGGTTGTGTCATCCACTTCTCCATATTATAGGTAAGCTGGTTGTGACATCCACTTCTTCTCCATATTACAGGTAAGCTGGTTGTGTCATCCACTCCTTCTCCCTAGTACGGGTAAGCTGGTTAATACATCAACTTCCGTAGTACAGTTAAGCTGGTTGTGTCATCAACTTTCTTCTCTGTAGAACAGGTAAGCTGGTTAATACAACAACTTCCTCTCTCCGTAGTACAGGTAAACTGGTTGTGACATCAACTTCCTTCTCCCTAGTACAGGTATGATGGTTATGACACTCCTTGTAATGCCTTTATGACATCCACTCCTTGTAATGCCTGTATGACATCCTCTCCTTGTAATGCCTGTATGACATCCACTCCTTGTAATGTCTTTATGACATCCACTCCTTGTAATGCCTGTATGACATCCACTCCTTGTAATGTCTGTATGACATGCAGTCCGCCAGCAGCTGCACTGTTTGTCTTGTGTGCTTTATCAGGAGAATGCCAGTCTTGAATGGAAGTTTGCTCGCACTAAAGTTTGGCTGAGTTACTTTGACAGTGGTGCTACGTTGCCTCCCCCATTCAACCTCATCCCCAGTCCCAAGTTAGCGCTTCAGCTGTTCTCATGGGTCGTTCATTACTACAGAGGGGATCACAAGGCCGGCTTCTCATGCGCGGTCAGTCCACTCTTCGTCAACTTCTTCCTCTTTCAACATTAGTGTATACAGTAGGTGTTTAATAGACAGTTGTAGAAGCATGACCGCCCTAGATGATCACAGCCTCATGGTTTGATCATTGTGCTCGACAGAAATGCTGCTATTTCAAAGAAGAAGACCGAGAAGAAGCTGAAGGCAGTGACTACCTGGTCAGACAAAGTTCTTCAACTTGATGTTTTCTGCCTCATAAAAAATAAATTGTATTCCCAGATGAGCTCATTTTGTCTCCTTTGGGATAATACATGCTGAGACACGGAGTGATATATTGTTTAATATTCACTTGGCTATAGATGACTAGTTATTGTGGTTGTTGATATGTATGCCAGCTTCTGATGGGACAGCTGGTTCAGCGTTACCTGACGGCCCAGGTACGACAACGAGATTTCATCCCGGCCACTATGTCTGACATGGAACCACTGCATCACCAACTGAAGGACCTGCGTATTGAAATCAAGCATCTGAAGAGGACATTGTGCCCCAAGACACCACAGCCCCATGATGACACCTGGCATCTGTCCGCTTCCACCTTACAACACTCTCATTAGTGCCTTGGTTCAATACTAACTGCCTGAAGGTTTTGGTTTTGTACCTATGAGGTCTGTTCAGCCACTGAGGGTTTTGGTTTTGTACCTATGGGGTCTGTTCAGCCACTGAGGGTTTTGGTTTTGTACCTATGGGGTCTGTTCAGCCACTGAGGTTTTTGGTTTTGTACCTATGGGGTCTGTTCAGCCACTGAGGGTTTTGGTTTTGTACCTATGGGGTCTGTTCAGCTACTGAGGGTTTTGTTTTTGTACCTATGGGGTCTGTTCAGCCACTGAGGGTTTTATACCTATGGGGTCTGTTCAGCCACTGAGGGTTTTGTTTTTGTACCTATGGGGTCTGTTCAGCCACTGAGGGTTTTGTTTTTGTACCTATGGGGTCTGTTCAGCCACTGAGGGTTTTGGTTTTGTACCTATGAGGTCTGTTCCGCCACTGAGGGTTTTGATTGCATTCATTGTATGATGACATGGCTGTGCATCATTTGTTATGAAGTCATTGGTGTTGTTCATAAAGCTTGTTGGTCAAGCAGTGGAAATTGTCAACTCTTTTAGGTTAAGCTATTTATAAATCCTCCAAACCTTCAACACATCTGTATAAACCCATTACTTTTTGAGCATAACATGAATGCCAAGCAGACTGTAAACTGTTGAAGGATCATCATAGATGACCAATTATATTGCCAGAAATAGTTCGCAAATATGCTTTAACTGGAACTGCCTGTATATAAGGTGAGAAGCTGAGCCACAAACTGGCAGATATGCAAGAGATTCAAATCCTGTCTGGACGTTCTCTTATATTTTGTGGCGTTCAATGTAACTTCCGGGTTAATTATTGATTTTATTGCATGCATCCATTCATAAACATGCATAGACAATAAGAATTAATATACCTATGACTCATCTGCTCTATATAAGAGATGATAACGAATTTATTCTAATATTCAAACCATACGGGGTCAAGGGTCAGACATGGGAGCAGCCAATCGCCACCGAACCATGTGAAAGATTACAGATGGAAATTCTATTACAAGGGTTAAAGGCAACAATATAATTGTCAAGTAAACACTGCAACATAAGAATGTCTAGCATTGAACGAGGTATTGACATTTACAGAAACCTGGCTTCTACAGAAGACATGGGTTATCCAACATGCTCGGGTATAAAGCGCTGAGTTTGGTGTATGTACAACAGGTAGACGTCTGAATAATATTAACTCCTTGCTTGCCATGTGTGGTACCTAATGAGCCATGCGTTATTAACCATGAATGCCGAGGAAGATCAGCAGCTGTATCAAACGATGTGGCTATAGAAATCAAGGTCTAAGTGTTCGTCTTTTATCCACGAAGGAAATAAGTTCCGTGTGATAACCACTGAATGGTGACTGTAGTGTGCTTGCTGTATCAAAGGATGCAAACTATAGTAATCAGGAGTCCTTAGAGCTCCTCTGTTCTCCAAAAAGTTATAACAGAACGCAGCAGTAACTGTTTCACTTATGTAGGGATCAAATTAAAATGCCATTAAAAGGTTCTTTTTCATTCATTCTACGAGGATGTTACCAGGAAGGTGGGACCAAAAAAAGTACATATTTCAAAATTATGTCATGGTGAGATTTTGTTACAAAGTGAGACCAGGGTAGCCGTCAAACAAACATGTATTTCTCTCAGACAAAAACTGGTGCCTCATTGCGTCATCCAAACAATGTACCAATAGTTGTTGCAGTCAGCTAACTAGCGAATCACCAGATTCTCTGTAACAGTTTCTCATGGCACAAACGCACTAGCGGATGACGAGAACAATCCTCCAAGCTTGTGGTTGACCTCAGGTGGCCTACTTAAGCCCCGCTGCATCTCATTAAGTCTGGTCTTTAACAATGCATATTATCTTCACCCAAACACTGTAGATGTTGCACTTATAACAATGACTTGAAATGGATTATAATTATGGTTTATTTTCTGTACAACACATTTGTTCATGTGTGACTAACATAAAAATGTGTAGCATTTCATTAAAAAAAAATATATTGCATACACTGGTGTTACTCACAACCAGGCACTCAATAGGATTGGTAATGTTCAAATGTCAACAGATCAAGTTTGTAAGAATAGGTTATATCGATAAATTCAATACAAGACCATAGTGAAAGAATACAACAAGTGAAAATTTAACCTCACAAAGGCTTTTCCACAATTACTACAGTCACTTTTATGAAATGCCTGACAACTGTCAGGTCCTGTCATAACATTGTATTATCAGTATCTACAAACAGAGAAATAAGGAAAATATTTTGATCATAAGTTATCACAGTCAGTAGTCCAGACCAAGTTAGAGACTTGATAACACAGTGTGTCTGGGTAGGCACTATCAAAATAACTGAACTTTTATGTACAAAATGGTGATTACCTGTCAATACACAACTAGATTTATGTACACCTTGGTAAAGGTAATACAGTACAACTCACTAAAAATATTTTGGGGAACATAATGGTTATGTGAATAAAAGCTATGGTTATAAGTCTATCAACATGGATCTATTTCCCGACTACAATTACGACACAAGTCCTACAATTTGCCTGACATAACAGAAATCTCAGCAAGAGAAAGCAAACCTGAACAGTATTCTATATATTGGACTAGCAAAAGTAACTAGTGTTACAGCTAGCAATTGGTTAATCAAAACCAATGGTTATAGCTGAAATGACATGAAATCTAACTAATATTTACTTATCTGCCCCCTAATTGATCTTACCCTGAATCAAACTTCACACGGCTGTGAACTGATTGACTATGAGCCAGTTAACCATTATTGATACCCGCTTATGACCGGTTCTATTGCTTGTTTCATCAACCCGTATGTCAGCACAAACTGTAACACTGAATTGATGGCAAGTCTTTCTTCCTGTAGAAGCTAACGCAGTGTATGTCTCACAGGGTGTGTATGTACCATACATTATGCCTTACATTAAGTATAACATACACATTGTATGAATTATTAGTATAAGTCCAATACAATGTATTGTTAACACATTGTATAAGTTACAGGTAACTCTGACACAGAATGTAGGATGTTGGATCAGCAGCCGGGGGATGGCATCAGCCGCCGGTGGATGGCATCAGCCGCTGGGGAGATGGCATCAGCCGCTGGGGAGATGGCATCAGCCGCTGGGGAGATGGCATCAGCCACCGGGGGATGGCATCAGCCGACAGGGGGATGGCATCAGCCGACAGGGGGATGGCATCAGCCGCTGGGGAGATGGCATCAGCTCGTATGCAGTCGCTCATGGTTGAGGGCATCAGGACAATGAATCATTACATGCGCTACAAGATGCTCAATGTACGTATTCATTTCCTCCTTCTGATCCCGCAGGTCTGTGACACGACACACACAGACGAGTTTACAGTGAGATCAGTAATAGTGAGGGTCATAGTAAGGTCAGAAGCAGATGTTATGAGGTCAAGGTCACAATGACATTGTACATTAATTAAAAAAACAATCTGTCACAATGGTAATCACAAAGCTAATGGATGAATTCTATTTTTTACCATACGAGGCAAATCAAAGCTAAGTTCACATGGGCATCTACTGTGACGTGCAAAGCAACAACTGATAACATTTTCATGAGGATATAAAGTGTGGCAATGATGACATGTGCATGGAGGGCCATTTACAATGTTACATGGATAGATCATAATTCAAAATGTGAAGAAATGGATAGATGGTGATGTATAAAGTGGAGAATGGAAAGAGGGTAATGTATGTGGATAATGAAACAAAGGGGGTAATGGACAGGGGTGATGTATAAAGTGGAGAATGGATAGAGGGTAATGTAATGGATAATGAAACAAAGGGGGTAGTGAATATGGATCATGTATAATGTGGAGAATGGATAGAGGGTAATGTATTGTGTATACAATGGAGAGAGGGTAATGTATTGAGTAGACAATGGAGAGAGGGTAATGTATGTGGATAATGAAACAAAGGGGGTAATGGATATGAATAATGTATAATGTAGAGAATGGATAGAGGGTAATGTATTGCATAGACAATGGAGAGAGGGTAATGTATTGTGTAGACAATGGAGAGAGGGTAATGTATTGTATAGACAATGGATAGAGGGTAATGTATTAAGTAGACAATGGAGAGAGGGTAATGTATTGAGTAGATGGAGAGAGGGTAATGTATTGAGTAGACAATGGAGAGAGGGTAATGTATTGAGCAGACAATGGAGAGAGGGTAATGTATTGTGTAGACAATCGATAGAGGGTAATGTATTGAGTAGACAATGGAGGGAGGGTAATGTATTGTGTAGACAATGGAGAGAGGGTAATGTATTGTGTAGACAATGGAGAGAGGGTAATGTATTGTGTAGACAATGGAGAGAGGGTAATGTATTGAGTAGACAATGGAGAGAGGGTAATGTATTGAGTAGACAATGGAGAGAGGGTAATGTATTGAGTAGACAATGGAGAGAGGGTAATGTATGTGGATAATGAAACAAAGGGAGTAATGGACAGGGGTGATGTATAAAGTGGAGAATGGATAGAGGGTAATGTAATGGATGATGAAACAAAGGGGGTAATGGATATGGATCATGTATAATGTGGAGAATGGATAAAGGGTAATGTATTGTTTAGACAATGGAGAGAGGGTAATGTATTGTGTAGACAATGGAGAGAGGGTATAACAGGAAGGACGGGTGGTGGCAAATATATCCTGGCGAGTCATTGAGTGAGGTGGGAGTCTAATACAAAGTGATAGAATATAATGGATGGACAACCATACTCTCTGTCCTCTGCAAATAACTACCTGTACCATATACAAGGCCAGCCTTTATTTTAGGAGGGGGGGGGGGGGGGTGGGGGGTTCTGGGTTGATATTATCTACTTAAGTATTGTTGACACAGCTGACATAAGCATGGAGACCTAGAGGCTGAGGTGGGACCTGCTTATGGGGAATACATGGAGGAAGGAGGGTCGCATGGGAAGATGTGGGGCTATATGTCAGGGTAATTCCTGCCTCGCTGTGGCATCAGTTCTGGAGAACCTCAGGGCATAGCATCATCGCCTTGGTAACCAGAGCTTCTATGTATTTCTGTAGGGACCCCACTTCTTTGGTCAGTTCTTGTAACCATGGCAACCAAAGCAGAACAAATCAACATGTGCCAAAACATGCTGTGATGGCCAGCATAATGGAACATGGCCAAATAACATGAATGAACCGCGACCTGAGATGGTGATCAATTAGGAGACAGAACACACAGGAAGAGGGGGATTTGGTCAATAACAGACAAAATGTGACAGTAAACGGAGGCAAGACAGTCACACACCTTGGTTCTCCACTTGAGCCTTCTGGTAAGCCTCCTTCCACTTACGGATCTCTTCTGTGTTTCTCCTCTGTTCAATCTCTGATAGAAGACAAACAATAGTAGAAGAACTCATGGCTCACAAATGAACATTTAAGCAGCACAGCTAATAGTTTCCCGAGTCTCTAAATTACTGCTGATACTAATTTTTCTTTCAGCATAGTACCTTTCCACCCCATACCAGAGCAAATTCTTTAAGTTCAATATCAGATCACGAGCTGCAATCACTCTCAACCTTAACTACAGTAATGCTTTATCTTTTCCATGAATATGGTAGCCTTAATAACTTGTACATTTCTTCTGTGTAACATTATCACCTGTTGTTTGACATACCTAAGGAGAGTTCCCGTTCTTTGAGTATGTCAAACTCTCGCTTGCTGACACTGGGTGACGTGGGAATAACCGGCGCCTACACACCCACACACACCAGTAAATAAGCATATTGTCGATTAGAGCATATACTAACACAGCTGATGACAGGCTGACTTAAAGCTCATTGATGGATACCTTTTTGATGTCAGCAACAGGACATATTTCTCGCTCTATGGAGCGTCTTTTGTCAGACTCGCGCCTCTCGATGTAGTTTTGTGGAGGCTCGAGATCCTCTTCTACGCCCATAGCCACGTCGTCATCGCGGTCACTGTGAATCTCATCCACAAAGCTGATGTCGTAGAAGTGGGAGTTTCCAGTGCCGTTGATGATGTCAAGGTTGGGAGATTCACTTGGGGGGATGGGGGAGTTGGACTGACTACGTGATTCAAGTAGTGCTGGAGGGACGGGGGCAGCACGCTTCTTTGGCCCGGAGCTGCTGGTCAATTGAGGCTTGATCTCAGCCACAGGACGAGATGTATCGAACGAGGAGGGGGCCTTGTCGTCAGTATGTGAAGCTGAACTTGAGGAGCGACTGAGATCACCACCAGATGCGGCGGAGATGGATATGTGGGGGGCTAGTGTGTTGTCGTCTGGTCGCTGTGGGGTGCTACGTTTAGGCGATGGCGGTGGTTTTTTAACCACAGCTGGGGAGAGGCCTGGTTGAGGACTGGAGCCTTCCAGTACAACAGACCTGCGTTTGTCAGAGAAGGAAGGGGAGCCGTGAGTATCATCAGGTAGTGACCCGACCGGAGCAGATTGCCGCACTAAATCAGGCGAATGAGTGTCAGGGAAGACATTTGGGGGAGACTTGATGCGCCTCGGGGGCTTGGAGGGTGGTGGAGTGGAACTTACTTCATCAACATCCACTGCACTGATATGTGAATTATTCGAGGGGACGCTGGAACTTAGTTTTGGTGATGGGGGTACATGGGGATCCTCCTGACGAGGTTTGGACGCAACAAAAGCAAACTCCACAAGAGAGACAGCCTCTCCCCCAGACCCGGTCTCTATGACAATGTTCCCAGTGCACACCTTCCATGGCTTGGTGGTGCAAATCAGTTTGTGTGAGGATATGTACTCTAACGAAGACAGACAGTTGGAACCGCAGATATACAGACTAACCACATCATCTTTACGGAGGCCCAGGTTCTCGCCGCGGATGGTGATCCTGGCTCCCCCCTCGAGGGGACTCTCTCGAGGTGACACCCCGTTGATTTCCGGCTTCATGCTCTCATCATCTTCATCCTGAACTGCGTTATTTAAATCAAACACGCTGAGCGATTTCTTTTTGCGCTTGTCCCCTTCAACCCCTGGGTCACTGTCTAGACTGTGGTTGGAGCCACCGACCAAGGAGAACATGCCTCCACTGCCACCTACCGAGAGATCATGCATGGACACAGCACCACGACTAGCCAGCCCATAACTTACACCACCATCATTGGAACTCTTGTTTTTACGACCCAGCATGGGAGAGCGACCCATCTTGTTCTTGAGCTTCTTGAAGCCGCTGAGTGTGCTTGATTTCTTGTTGGAGCTGTCAGAGCGGAGGGAGACCGAATCGGGGGAGGGGGAGGACGAGATCCAGGCCTCGTAGTAAAGCTCGCCGTACGGATCCGAGCACTTCTTGTGGGGCTGGAGATCCGCTTTAATCTGGCGATGACGCTGGAACTTGGGAAGGTCAGCCTGTGGGATGATGACCTGACCCAAAACTTCATCTTTCTGGAGGACAGTGAGCTTAAGAGGTAGGGCGGGGTCACTCACCATGCTGTAAAATACAGACAGTAGATAATAGTGGACAGTAACCCCGCATGTCAGGTCAGAGCAAACTCAACAGACCAGTACTGATCACTACCACCGGGACAAGCCAGTCATAACCACATCCTCGGTCATCTTATTACCATTTTCTCACAGATCTGTTTGTGATATAATAATGGGGTGAATAGAAAAATTATCAAAACAAGTTACACAGGGGTTTCTCATACAGGTCATCACTCAGGCTATCACACAAATCATCACTCAGGCTATCACACAAATCATCACTCAGGATATCACACAAATCATCACTCAGGCTATCACACAAATCATCACTCAGGATATCACACAAATCATCACTCAGGATATCACACAAATCATCACTCAGGATATCACATTTCACTCAAGCCCTCTTCATACAGGTCATATACATCTTAGAATCATGCCACCATCCACACACACCCCACCCACGACCCCATCACCAGGTAACACCAGGTAACAGCAGCCTCACATGTCTGACTCAGTGTTCCAGGCCGGATTGTTGAAGAGGTCCTCTACGGGATCCGTCGTGTACTTGTTCGATCCCACACCAAACTTGACAGAAAACTTGTGTTTCCCTATGCACATCAAAACCTATCATGATCAAGTTGTGTGAAAAATATATATATGGAAAACAGTATCCATAGAATGTTTGGGAAAATGGAAATAGTACACTTGGCTTCATGAAGGATATATTGTAACTGTGTTGGACAGGATGTTTGTGAATGAAACAACATGTCATAAATTCCATGGTCCACTTGGCACAAGTCCATGGCTTGCATTTGGTTTCAAGCCCATGGTAATTGGGTTTAAAGGTTACATTTCAAAAGAATGTATTCAAGCTCAACTGGGAAACAGCTTGTGTTTATATTGATGCCGCATTTTGTGGTTTTGTGATATAGCCCCTGTCAATAAAATTATTGTCAAATGGAAACAGTTGTCTACACAACCATCTCACTTCTGTGCTCTGTGCCATTGGTACTCTACTAGTGTATGAACACTAGGAAACACTGTAAATATAATGGGGTTTTTAACATCTAACAAAGGATTTATAATGCAGAAGGTGTAGTCTATAAACACAGTATATATAGCTGGTGTATTACAAGTGATGAATTGAGTTCGATAACTCACCTTTCTTTCTAGGTTTCAGTCCCTTAGCATGGTACACTGAACACAAAAACAGGAGGCTGTGAATTTATAAAAAAAAACACCTGTGAATTTGTGTTCTGTAATCAATCAAGCTTTCTAAGACTGCCTCCCAATATTAGATGGTTGATAGCAGTGATTCTACAAGATAATTAGTAATTATCAATACGCAGCAATCAGTTGATATAGCACACAGTTGCGTTCAGATATGAGATGTTCAAACGAATGTTAGAAAACTGACCAATGACAGTAATGGTCTGCTCCATGATGGCTGGCCAGCCGCCTCCCTGTCAACACAGCCTCCCTGTCAACACACACGCGCAACCAGATGCAGGCCACAACACGGACATATCTCATAACATCAACACATCTCCAATGTGACCTTCTCCTACACCAGGATGTCCTTTTTACAGTGAATTCAGAACAACAGCCAGCAACAAGGAGCTTATGCACGCTCCTCCCCAACCAACCACAACTCGCTCTCTCCCCCTCAATCTCTCTACCTTTTTCTTCCTCTGTAACTCAAACAATTCACTATAATGTTTATGAATGGCTCATTTGCTTGCTTATCACTCACTCACTCACTCACTCACACTCATTCACTAATACACTCACGAAGTCTTTCAATCATTCACTCACACTCACTCACTCACACACTCACTCACACACTCATTCACACTCATTCACTCACATTCTAATATTCTCACAAATTCCATAATATGTCTCTATTACCCGATCATTCCGGTCTTCCATTTAACCTCCCGCAATTTCCATTTATTTCTCTGCATGAATGTAACCATGTCAGTGACGGTATAGGTCTCAGAGGTTCAACAACAGACCCCACACACCACTCACGAATGTAACCATGTCAGTGACGGTATAGGTCTCAGAGGTTCAACAACAGACCCCACGAATGTAACCATGTCAGTGACTGTATAGGTCTCAGAGGTTCAACAACAGACCTCACGCGCCACTCACGAATGTAACCATGTCAGTGACGGTATAGGTCTCAGAGGTTCAACAACAGACCCCACACACCACTCACGAATGTAACAATGTCAGTGATGGTATAGGTCTCAGAGGTTCAACAACAGACCCCACACACACCACTCACGAATGTAACCATGTCAGTGACGGTATAGGTCTCAGAGGTTCAACAACAGACCCCACACACCACTCACGAATGTAACAATGTCAGTGATGGTATAGGTCTCAGAGGTTCAACAACAGACCTCACGAATGTAACCATGTCAGTGACGGTATAGGTCTCAGAGGTTCAACAACAGACCCCACGAATGTAACCATGTCAGTGACGGTATAGGTCTCAGAGGTTCAACAACACACCTCACGCACCACTCACGCGGCTGGACTTCCCGATAAACACGGCAAGGATCCAGCTGCAGGCAGCACTATCTCGACATCAGACACACTGCGCTGTTTGCCGTATACTGTACACAGTCCAGTCGGGATACTGTCATCATCCAGCCGCCGGCCAGACGCGCACCACGGACGCCTGTCACGGATACGCCTCTCATTGCCTTATCACCAAGGTGATGGCCTCAAACGCTTCAGACGCGCCCGCTAAGGAATGCATGATTCCAAGGCCCGGGTTATCTTTAGAAGAGAGTTCGGTGTGTACGAGGCGCAAGGAAGGGTTATGAGATGGCGCAATATGACTGATTCCTGCTTGAGTGGGTGACGTTAAAGCACTGTAAATTGATTGCTAGTAGAGTGGGTGACTTTGAGGCACTATAAAATTGATTAAAAGTTGAGTGGGTGACGTTGAGGCGCTTTATAATTGGTCGATAGATGAATGGGTGACATTAAGGCGCTATATGATTGACTGCTAGTTTTGAGGTTGACGCTGATTGGGTGACGTTGCGTTGTCCGATATGTGAGTTAAATTTGAGGTACTAAAGACGCTTCGATGACGTTGTAAGACAAGCTGAGCGATTGCCGTCATGATTACAGGTCTGTCTGAGAGGGGAGGTCAGAACGAATGAGTCATGCTACAGTTGTCATACACACCCAATGCGTCACAGCCGTCTATCGCGGAGGCCGATGAGCGCTCATTAATCACACGCTATGTATACACGACACAACAGCTCGCCACAGCAAACCACAATGTATACAGTACACCATCGGAATGCGCGTTTGATGAATGCGGGTTGAATGCGATATGTTCTCCAGGGAATGTCAGGTGACCGCCCATCGCATTAGATGGCCTCTTGAGCGCGCCGATACCAGGCGTTGCCGTGATCGAATCGTATCAGCAGTAAGGACCTTGCGTGTGAGATGGAGGCGATGGTTCGGGGTCGCCGACAGCAGCCAGGCGCGACTGACATTCACCAGTGATTCACGCGTACAACTCACACCATAACAACGAAGGTCATGATTCTAGCGCCTTTTGCGGCAAACACATTTTCTTATACAAGAGTAATAATGAGCTGCGTTAAAGACACTTAACACATGTCACTGAATATTTGTGTTCAGAGAAAACTAAAGTAAAATGACTGCACTTCAAACAGTGACATTATATGGCCAGAATACACAAACTAAAATCAGTAATTTACAGGACACCAGGCAAACTAATATCAACAAGTGATAGGAAAATAGGAAAATATTTTAGCGACAGGACACTTCTCAAACTGAAATCAGTTCATGACAGGGCATAAAGAGGCAAGGGGCACGTGACAGACAAATGAAGATCAATTCTTGAAATGGCCAACAAGAAGACATTCAACAGCTCCATATGGATTCAATGTACCACCTGAACCCCACAGTGTAATACACAATACAGCTGTAGTGAAATCAGTGTGATAGCAACACGATTTTGCCATTGTACATGAAAATTTACATGTTTGTGATATACTGTCAGCGTTAGTTGCTGAATTACACATACAATGAATGAATTGATATTTTCTTGTTATTTAAATATATCATTACAAAATCGCACCCTATCTATATGTAACTATTGGTTCATTATTGACTGGTTGACTCGCTTATCCACCCATCGTTCAATAAGTCACTTACAAAGTACACAAGGGCCTAATAGAATGAGATAGTCAAGTGCCTGTGGTTGATGCTTAACATATCTGAGTGTACTGAATAAGTATAGAGAGGAATAGTAACTTAGGTACGCTTTAGTACTCTCGGGTATTCTCCATACCAATATAGGTACCTGCACAATATGTTCATTATGTCAAATATGATTGCAGAAAATATTCTCCAAGTTCCATATTAGACATAACAGGTGCAATGAATAAACAGTTTGCTTGCCTCTACTCAGACATATGAACCCATATACTACTCACTAGAGAGAGTTATATGTAATTAAATCTATTGATCACATGATAATACACACATAAACCAAGGAGTTACATATACCTATTATAACTCCTTTGTAAAACTTATGATTTTCTAACATCTTAGAGACCAAAATCGCTCATCTCTCTGAGTGAGGATGTGTCGAGCCCCCCCCCCCCCCCCCCCCTTCCCGGAGTGAGCGTGTGTCATAATATATTAGAAAGTGTGGTTACACATTCATGTCGACTGAAATCGTGACAAATCGTTGATGAGTTCAATGCCAAACTGAAACTTGAATACAACAAGAACTAGATGATTGCTTCAGGACAAATGGTTAATGGAGAATTAAATTAGAGCCCTTATCACAAATACCTCACGTATAATCTATACAAGGTGTAAACTTTAAGCCTAAACTCATGGTCCATTGTCATTAATGTACAGTTTAAAGGTTCCATGATTAATAAGGAACAATAAATAAATTGCAATGATGGACACATGAAGCTGGTCGTTGTAAATAATCGAGTTTGAGGCACAAGGCGTGTCCAACACACCACCCAGAAAACACTGCTCATATAACAAATGTGACTATAGCTCTTACATTGAAAAGTTGGGAACAACAGAACACAAACAGCACAAAAACCCAACACTGACAGCGCGTCGTTATCCGACTCCACCCACTCCAGTGACCCACCTGTCAGTGTCACGGTCAGCCGACCTGTCACCGTAGTAGTACGATTTACTACAAACAAACAAACGACTGGATCTCGTGGACTGGTATGCTATTAAGTTTGTTTTATTTAACGAATTTTGTTTTGGTGAATGTTGACCTTACCTCTGAGTGTAGAAGTTTGGCAGACCTACGCGGTTTGTTCGAATCAGCACACGACTTGTAAACAGGGGGCGACGGTTGGACGGTTTCCGGTGAAAGTACCGTTATGATTAAAGTCTCCAATTTACTACGTTCTGGGACTCCCGCGCTCCTGCCCCGATAGCACGCCTACGACGACGGCGCTGTCTGTGCGTTACAATCATAAGCATATGCTGTGTTTGCAATGCATGAATGTATGTGTTTTGCATACATACAGCATTGACTCGATGATCTCCGGCTGGGTAGCTCTACAGGACGTCTTGTTGACTATTCTATATATTTTATATAGCTATATCACCATTCGACCGGGTATGCAGCCGAGATTACTGCCCAAAACAACCTGATTCTACGAACTGTGTTCTGTCGAGTAACCTCTGCGTTATCATCATAACTACATTCCGGTTCGGGATGACACGAATGCAGCAGCAGAAAGAGACACAAAACATCGGATTCAGTGGACGGACCATCGGCCGCTATGATCTGGGTCAGGCTCCTTCTGAGATGTCAAAACGTATTGAGATCTCCGTGCGCGGGGCTAAATTTCGAAACGCTGTCCAGAGATCTCTGGACAGATCTGTTTACCTGGGTCGGGGATACACTTTGTAAACTACTTACTGAATGGTCAAATTATATGGTAGCTGTCTCGTGATTGGTCATATTTGTATCCAACCTGGTCCCATTGACATCAACAACTACCTTACAGCGTCCACCATTACAGTTTTTTACCACACAAGGACACAATGCGTTAAAACTACGACATAATGAAATTTGTTCGAGTCAGATTCGTGAAACAATTCTTGTGCCAAAAGCAATGTTTAAGCTTTAATTAACTTCACTGTGGGTTTTTAAAATGTACACTGGATTTCTCAATAGAATCCCATTCAAAAGCAGTCAATGAAATCGTCATAACCTTGCATGAAGTGTATTACCTAAATATAAAGTAATCTCTGACAATTGACCAGTATCACGCGTGCATTCAACAACCATCCAACAGATCAATAATAACATTCTACACAATACTGACGCGGGGATTTATCATCTGACATAACTTTGAGTGAGTGATTGAGTCTGTCTATCTGTCTGTCTGTCAATTTCCTCCTCTAAAACGGCTTAACCTCGCAAGTTGACAAGTTGCACACATTTACCAATTGTCTAGGTGCCGTTGTTTGAGAGGAGAAGATGGACAAACATACATTCAGACAAGCAGACAGACTTTCTCAAATAAACAATATGTATACAACATCATCTGGACAAAGCGATATGCATTGAAACATTCATCCTTTCAAACACACCATACTCACATGTTTGTACCTGTTAGGATCTTGTGTGGGCAACCTGCTTCTCTGGTAAAGGCCTACACTTAAAAGCATCACATTTATATACCAAAAAAAAATCTACCTAAGTTGCACGAGTCGTGTCAACTACACTCATCAGTGATGACACTGCATATCAATCACAAACGCTCCAATCTTAAAAAAATCAAACTGTAGTCATTAAAACAGCCCATGTCATCATGGACAATGCGGGAATAATGCACACAAGAAACGGAGAGAGATCACAAGTGTAGTGCGATGATCTTTAGCCCGACCAAGGGAAACGTCAAACAATGCAACAAAATGCCCCATCGTCTAAAAGAGAGAAACATTATTTAACGCGCAACTAGATGCCCTATTGCGCGAAAACGTGAAACATTATACTAAGTGTAACCTGACGCTTTAATGTATGTAAATGTGAATATTATATTATACTAAGTGTAACCTGACGCTTTAATGTATGTAAATGTGAAATATTATACTAAGTGCAACTAGGTGCATTAACAACGAAACATTATACAAAGTGCGCCCCTTTGCATGAAAAAAGTGAAACAGCTCAAAAGCTTCGTGTCAGATCCCGAAGATAAGTCAGTTTCCTGTATCGCAGCTTGCTAATGTGACAAGGAACTACACACATTCATGGCAGTCGTCTTTGGTCGATCCTTTTGTCACTGCAATTTCGATAGAGACAATTATATAGGAACCAAGAAAAATCGATATACAATAAAAAAGCCCATAGCTACGCTTAGAGGGCTCACTCCGACTAGCTATGCGGTGAATATGTGAACGAGTACAGCACGTGCCCTTCGTAAGGTGGCGTCACTATAAAATCAACGAAAACACATGGGACTGTTGATCCAACGTCTCGGGGATCTGACCCTTGCGGCTTGAACTGAAGAGTCTTCTGATAAGTTGAGATGACCGCGCCCAGGAGTTGATCCGAAAATTCCATGTGATTTTATGACAAATAAACACGCTGCTTATGTGGCGTGTTCATATATTTTGTCGGGCTATCAGCTATTCGCTCAAGCTTTGCCAGCATCCACACGACACGATTGACACAACACGAGCATGATTGATATACATACTGCATTCATGAAACCAGAGAAATCATTTAAAATGCAGACATCACTTAAGACGCTGTGCAAGGCAAAACATTTTTTCGTCAAAATACGGGTTTGAACCTAATCGAGCGTTGCGTCGTGTATGAATCGCGCGGCTAGATGTGCAACACCATGTTGGCTACAATGTAATCGATAGGCAGTATAGGAGGTTATAAAACGAAGTTCAGTTCAGTATATAGAACTCGAGCCTAAACTGCAGAATCATACATCTGAAAAATGCCGATCTAAGCAGTCGAATGTGTAGGCGTGATCGCGTCCATTAACAAGCGTGGCTGACCGTGGGCTGACCCTGACACACAAAGGATGAGAAACAGATCTGCGGATCATATCAATATGATCTGCATGTAATAGCTGATACCGATATATATATATATATATATATATATATATATATATATATATATATATATATATATATATATATATATATATATATATATATATATATATATATATTGACAATTAAATGGAAAAAAATGTATCAAATGAATTTCTTCGCGTTGTATGTGAATCGCGCGAATTGAGGGGTGCAAAGATACGTACGCAGGTTACCACCATCAAGTTTTACATCGAATTTGTCTTCGCACATCGCATTAAAGCATATGAAACTTCAGTCTGATTTTCACACAATGGATAAGAGCATTTTGTGATATGCATCTTTTGCAAAATCTACAAGAGAATAACCACCAATATATTGACACAAAATGATACACAGGGGTCATGCTCGGTGGGGGGGGGGCACTTAAGTGTATAGAGGTAGTATATATGTGCCGCGCGACGGGGTATGTTTTTTCGGCCTCTCGACTTGTACGACGGGTTTTGGGCCTCATACTTGTACGACGGGGTATGTTTTTCAGCTTCAAATCTGTACGACGGGTTATACATTCGCATAATACCTTGTACGACGGGGTATGCTTATGGCCGTTTTGGCCTTGTACGACGGGTACGGGTTTTCGAGGTCCCGCGGCACACCCCTATCTAGAATAAGGCCAAGTGCCCCACCCCACCCCCCCCCCCCCTCCCGGGGGTCTTGCATGCTATTTAAAACATTGGGTCATCGTGCACGTACATTTAAACGTTTGGAAATACACTGGAGACCAATATTAAACCACTGGAGCAATCAAACCACACCATAATCGCATCTTTTTATTTGTACGTGCATGCTAAAGTTTGTCATTAAACAGCCGTTATCTGCTGCCAAAACTTCTATGTTGCTTCACTTAACCACGTGGCCAATAAGCAACCATGAACCTTTTATAAGTGGCTCTATGTTAACTGTATCCTATTGTGCAGTAATAAATCGACGACATTGACGAAGAGAGAAGGATTGCCAAGAAAAGTGTATATGCTATAACGTAAATGGATGTACAGATTACGAATCCTCGACTGGGTTCTGGATTCGAATAAGAAGAAAACAAAGTCAAATTTACAAAGACATGGGAACCACCTGGTGTCATAACGTTCTCAGAGGTGAGCGGTATGTATGTCTATAACGCGCTCGACTGAATACATTATCAAATGTCAACAAAGCGGACTGACAATCTTTTGATGTAAGTTAAAACTGTAAAAACATCTGATTTATACTGAGGTTCGCTGAACAAGAAGTTGCATGTCTGGTGGATGATTAGCTTAAACTTTTACCGCGTCTTAAGCCTTGGAATCAGTCGTCGAAGGACGTCTACGTAGACGTCCTGTAGGGCTACTAAATAGGGTTGAATAGCCGCGCACGACGGTAATATAAATATATACCATCGTCGTGCGCGGCTACACGCTCAATAACCATACTCAGTTACTGTCTGTTATAATGAAATGATACTTCCGCTCGGGGCTAAACACTCAAGTTCATTACCGCAATAACAGACAACAATCTTACTTAATTGCAACATTGAGTTTCAAATAGTTCTATAATGTAGCAGTATCTTATAAATTAATGACATGAAGCAGTTAAAGGATTGGGTTTTTGTTAACAGCAGTCATTCCTGATCATGGCTGCGAGCAATCTGTCTCTGGAGTTTGAAGACTGGCCACCAGTCCCGGAGTTACACATCAAGGCCGCACCCCAAGCTTGTGATGTCTTTCTCGAGAATATCACCAGTCAAGTCAACTCCAATGATGTCCAGCAGATGGTTGCCGCACAAGTGCACATGTGGGAAAAACGACTTTTCAGTTTCTGTTCTTGCCTGTATACGTTTGTTGGTTGTGTCTTACATAGAACAAAATTCTAACATAATCATGAACATACTATATGGTACCTCTCATAGAGTAATTGTTTTGTTAATGGTGGGTATTCCTCAATTATCATAACAGCAGGTTATCTGGTTATAGTATCCATCATAGAGGATAGGTAAAACTGATAATGTTCTGTGTCTGCCTGGTGTTTCTAGGTTGAGTCGGTTTGAGAAGACAAATGAGATGTTGGCCAACTTCAATCATCTAGCGAATTCCAGATTCAGTGGAACATACGAGGACTTCATGCGTCACACACAGTTGCTCACTGACATGAAACAAGACCTGGATAACATCTTTAAACGTATCAGAGTTCTCAAAAGCAAACTTGCCAAACAACATCCTCAGGCCTTTGCTGGTAACGTCCCTGTTATTGTTCATGTCATTATCTGGAGGGATGTGTTGAGTGCCACTAGCTGTCAGTGGCTGTCATAAATATCAGTAACTGTGTACTGTGTCATTGGTGGCATTCAGTGGCATTCGCCATTGTTTTTAGTGCTGGTATTCAGTGGCATGCTCTGTGGCTGTATTTTGTGTCAGTGGCTCTTTTCTATGGCAGTGGTTATGTTTAGTGTCAGTGGCTGTGCTCAATGGCCATAAGCAGGGTCTGTGTTCAGTCACCGAATGACGTGGTGGAATTCAGTGGCTATGATTAGTTGTAGTATTAAGGAGTAGTTTGATTTTATTCAGTAGCATGGTTGCTCCACTTAGCTTTTTTAAGTGAGTATGGATATGTTGCCATGGTTATTCTTACTCATTCTTTAAACCTGACCACATCTGTCTTCTGCATGTTATTTTCCATTTACCCATGGTTCACCAGCAATCTCATTGAGACCAATGTTTTCTTTGTAAACAGCTTGTCATCAGCGCCACCAAGTGGCTGACGAGGAAGGAGCTGGTGGGTCAGCATCTCATCAGACCACACACGATGATGGGGCTCATTCATTTCAAGGAACAAGCGAGGAATCTCGCGACAAGAAGACCGACGCAAACGACCCGCCGCCCAGCAACATCGTCTGAGTTCGCTGAATGAGAAGGTTTATTTTAAGTCCGTTGTTTTGGTTCCAGCCGGCTGCCTCGATCTATATTTGGTAACATCTGACCATCTGGGCATCAAGCAGCGCCACTTTAAGATATTGATGACATGTGCGGCGACAGCTCGAGTCCAAGCGTCGTCCATGTAATGACATGGTGACACCATTCATACGTACATCGCAATCGCGAATGGACGAGCTGACATCAGCTGATCACGCAACCTGTGCCAGAAGCTAAAGAGTCGAATTATCACCTTGTCTGTCAGAAGTAGCTATATGGACATATTTAGCTATCGGCTTGGTGGTTTTATGGGGACGTACATTGATAAGAGTTGTAATTCCCATTGTCAGTTTTGTCAGTTTTGTAATGTCGACCTTAAGCACTTGTATCTCGTGTCTGTCATGAGGATTTTGTCACACAGCATTTGTTTTTAGTTATATATGTACATCTTTATTAAATATATGTCTTTTATTTATGTATCACACTGTTTGTTTGTCGTTGATAGTTATTGCATTAAATCATTTCTCTGTGCGTGGTGTTTCGTTTTTGTATCCGCTATCGCGTGTTTGTCAGATCAGTGTACTATAGGGGGATGATTTGTGTTCGGCTGAAGTAACTTTACCAACCGCAATAATTTCAAATGTGAAAAGCATTTAAGCGTAGTTATTTTCGTAATAGAAATTTTTAATTAGAATTGAAATGACATCAGTTTGTCATTAATTATTAGTTACTTAGTTTCATGTCAAAACTTCGACTCGAGGAAACGTTCATTATTCATCGCGCAATATCTTTTCAACATTTTCTGGTATGCGTACAGAGTGGTGGGGGTCAGAGTCGTATTCTTTCTTCAAAATAATGTTTAAGCGGTCGGGTGATAAAATTTTCCGCACTGAATCACGAATATCTTTACCAAACAACAATTTATCAAATAACAATATGTGCTGTAGCCCTACAAGACGTCTGAGTAGACGTCTTACTCTTTCTGAAAACGACGCAATGTTAAACATTATGAGATCGATTCAGACAACTACCAAACACCAAACATACCCAAGCGGTGGAGTTATTGAATGCAATGATGTTTTACGGACAATTTTATCCCTTTTCAGCGGGGGATTTCATCCATGGTAATTATTTATAGTTCGATCAATTTGGGAAGCGGTAAAAAGTCCGAAACACAGCAACATGTTTGTTTAAGTTCAAGACCACGTACATCGCGCATGCTCAGAATGACGACTAATGCTAAGCCCGGGGGGGGGGGGGGGGTTGGGCACTTAAGTGTATAGAGGTAGTATACATGTGCCGCGCGACCGGGTATGTTTTTACGGCCTCTCGTCTTGTACGACGGGTTATACATTCGCATAATACCTTGTACGACGGGGTATACTTTTTGCCATTCTAAACTTGTACAACAGGTACGCGTTTTCGAGTTCCAACGGCACACCCCTATCCGACTTAGGATCAATAATCACGCTGATTATCATAGTTTCCTTTTTGGGGTAATCAATATGTTTTGTCTGATTAAAGTTTGCAAGTGTTTGTTCCGCATCGAGACGCCATATTTTCGGCTTGGAACTTCGACATATATTTTTCTATCTCTTGAAATTTGTGAAGTATTCCCGTAAAAATATTCTTGGTATTCGCAGAGTGAACAAAGACAAATCGAATGGTCACGTTTATTAAGCGGTTAAATGCGTACTTTTTATTATATTGAGCTAAATACGTGAGCGATAATACCTTGAATTCGAACAATTCGTCGAATCTCAAGCTTCCAGAATTTTTCAAATTAATCAAAAACTATGTTGTTTTGTTTGACCAAATAGCGGCACAAATGCCTTAACCAATAACTAAACAGAATCCATTATCAATAATTGTAAATTCCCTTATAGTTTACCTCCAAATCGCATCCAAATACGACTTATATCTGTCAGTTCAATATGGCTGACAGTGGGCGATAATTTGCTGTTATAACTGACCGGTGGCATACTTACGCAATGTCAGAATACTTATATGTAACTAATTATAACCTAGAATATGTGAATATAATTTCGTTGAATGATTAATGGATGAATATTAGTTGGTGTTGGTAACTATGTATTGAGAACATATTTTAAATCTTTACATATCCAGTTCAATTATGTTTTGCAGACAAAAACCTTTCCAGTTGGCAGGAAAAGGAAAAGATCCAGGCGAAGCCACTCCTGCTTTAGTTATGTAACTCCTAAGTGAGGCTTGTTCTGTATTTTATTAACGGTATTCTGTTTACATGTTTGTCATATTGAAGTGCAAATAAATAGTTCTCACTTTATCTCATTGTTTACGTAAACCTACAGCTACTTCTGTTTTATCATGAAGTAACATGACATCAGCATGTGGTTGTGACATTAATATGTAATTTAATATACAACGTTAATATGAATTTAGGATATGCAGGCAACCAGAAAATGACCCAGTTTATAAATATATTTGATAACAAAATATGACTGACTAGCTGACAATGTGTATGAAAAATTCAAAATGCCAAAACAATGCTTGGCCAACATTACATTACATCTCTTACTAAGAGAAGTACATTCATTTGAACACCGCACAAAAGTCACAGTTAATATGGTTCGAGATCTATAAGTGTTTTTGTTAAACCCTTTGAACCTTTCATGGAAACTATCTCCAGCCTTTATGGCGTCTTTTTAACAGCTAAATCCACTGCCAAGCGGACCAGATGTGCTCCGAGTGAATCAAATTAAAGTCGCACGTCAGATTTGCGTTGCGTGTTATCGAAACTCCTGGCATGCCAACGCGTTTCAATTCTCGCGCGAGTACTGATATTTTACTTCAGACTCGTACAATGTGATGACAAGGCACGTACAGGACATAGGTAATGACATTGAGCAATGAGTACACCGCCTGCTGTTGTTAACTCGTCTATTGACACTTGCAAATGTATCCATGCCATTTCGTCTATTTTCCCCGCGAACTTGACCTCCTCGCTGGCTCGCTTGATGTCGCTACACGAAGTACAGTTAGCGCCGCCAAGCGCGAGCTTGTGAAAACACTCGCTGCCGAGGCGCCTCGGCGGCGACTTCAAAGGGCGTTGCGACTCCTCCTTAAGTTATGTAACTCCTTGGTCCATGAAACCAAGAGCATCACAAATGTACCATAAATAAACACCATATCTCTTTGGTGCATATTTTACCCCCTTGATTTAAAGTAGCCCCGGTCAAACGGGTGATATATTTATATACCGTTCTGAATCTTCAGTTTCCGCGCGAATGTGCAATGTGTTTTGAATGACAACCTGAATTTAGTATCTAGACAACAACATTTATCAAGGGCCTGTGAAAGAATATAGTGTACTGCGCCAAAAGCTTACCCCCGACCGATGCGGTTACTAAGGAAATGCCATTGGATATAGATTACCGAGAAATCCAGATGCGATGTCCACCATTTTGGAAATTATAAATTCACATGGTATTTGTTTGCTCTCCATTCGCTTGGGGCGCACCATGATTTTTGAACTGTCATGGTTGAAATAATCCGGACTGCGCCTGTGCGAAGCTACTACCGCCTCGTTTTAAAGATAAACATCGACGATGTCACCACGACTGCAATCGTAATGGTAGTCCATGTCAGCTGAATACTACACCCACTCGTGATGTATGCAAATTACTCATTACCTGATGAAAAACCATATAACTCTCCAGTTTTTATGTGTTCAAGGTATCTGATTTGAATTATGAATTTGTGCATTGCGTTAGGATCGACCATCGTAGGACAGACTACTCAGACGTCCTATAGGGCTAAACTTAAAGAGGCCATCTAAGTGCTTCTTTGAATTATTTCAGTTTCAACGAGACATCGTCAGTTGATGAGACGATGCGATTTGTAAGGCAGCCATATACATCACCTGTATTTAAATTGACTATTTATAGCTTCAAAATATATCAGCAAGCACTCGACACAGTGGTATCTTTGGGGCTTCTTTGCTGTCGGTTGGAGGTATATTT
Organism: Urechis unicinctus; assembly: GCA_034190875.2. Lineage (NCBI taxonomy): Eukaryota > Metazoa > Annelida > Polychaeta > Xenopneusta > Urechidae > Urechis > Urechis unicinctus. Next base: position 76,628,555 of record CM067354.1, read on the forward strand.
AGTCAGCACGCAAGTTCTCTGCTCTAAACTCTCAATACTAATTGGATCAAGTTTGCTAGCTTATGGCACCCCTAGTCGCTTGATATTGCTTATGTCTACTCAAAATTCCAACGAAATTGTAGGCCATTTTGTGATTCATTGAGCTACTCACGATAAAATAATAAATGCTCTACTATTTGGCACACAAGAAGTGAGTCCAGTATTTTGCCTACGGCAGACATTAAGATGATGGCCGGTAATTTGCTGGCTGTTGACGATTACCTTGTTTAAATGAAACGTTTGAAAAATACTTAATTATCGCCCTTGCTTGGTAAGTTGTAGTGGTGGTGACAATACTGGCCACGGGCTCCTAATTATTCTCCTGCAGCATCTCGCACAGAAACAATACCAGAGAGGAGGGTAGGCATTAGGGAGCCTTCATTGTTCACTTAGCAACTTCCATAACGGATTGATATGTATGGCATAACGCTATGTATGACATAAACCACTTTTGTCCCTCTCTGGGATATTGCCATAACGTATTGCTCCTGTGCAGGATGTATATGAAAAAAACACTTTCTATCACAATATCTCATCTGTTTGCATCTCAGATAGCCTCAGGACAGCCTCCTACACCTTATGAAGAGATCCACACTGCATACTATCTTCTATGTTTAACAAGAAACCACTTTTGTCCCTCTCTGGGATGTTGCCATAGCGGACAACATTTATTGCTCTGCATTTGAGCTCTTTATTTAAATACAGACAGTTTATATAGATGTGCTACATCAAAAACTCCCACAAAGATGATAAATCATTTCCTGTGCAATCTGTCTTTCTTTCTACACAGCAACATACATAAAGCAGTGAGTATTGGGATTTAACCAAAGGCAGTCCACCATCAGATACCCTGTCTGTGCATATATATATAGATATATATATATATATATATATATATATATATATATATATATATATATATAGATATATATATATATATATATATATATATATATATATATTCCTATATATTAATATATATATATATATATATATATATATATATCTATATATATATATATATATATATATATATATATATGTGTGTGTGTGTGTATGTATGTATGTATGTATGTATGTATGTATGTATGTATGTCTGTATGTATGTATGTATGTATGTCTGTCTGTATGTATGTATGTATGTATGTATGTCCCTATGTATGTAAATATGTATGTATGTATGTATGTATGTATGTATGTATGTATGTATGTGTATGTATGTCTGTATGTATGTATGTATGTATGTATGTATGTATGTATGTATGTCTGTATGTATGTATGTATGTATGTATGTCTGTGTGTGTGTGTGTGTGTGTGTGTGTGTGTGTGTGTGTGTGTGTATGTGTGTGTGTGTGTGTGTGTGTGTGTGTGTGTGTGTGTGTGTATGTCTGTCTGTATGTATGTATGTCTGTATGTATGTATGTATGTATGTATGTATGTATGTATGTATGTATGTATGTCTGTATGTATGTATGTATGTATGTCTGTATGTCTGTATGTCTGTATTGTCTGTATGTATGTATGTATGTATGTATGTGTGTGTGTGTGTGTGTGTGTGTGTGTGTGTGTATGTGTGTGTGTATGTGTGTGTATATATATCACCATGACATATGACACAAAAATTAGCTTGATCCAAACCAACAGTATTTCGCACCTTTGCTGTAAACTTTATTAAACGCTCCTTCATCAGTTCCAATGTGCGTCACAGCACCATATCACACTTGGATCCCTTGTTGTCCCGGGCTTGTTGTCCAGTACACATGAGCGACAGAGATCGCGCATCTGAGCCACCTATGAAATTCCACCAAAATGTTGAATCGATGAATATTTGGTTAATTTTGTTCAATATGAAACTACTACATCATGAGTTAGACTTCATTATAGTTCGACCAAATCCAAGATCCGTTTTTCACAAAAAACAATCTCTGTGAAACAGTTTGTCTGGGAGTAAACTCACACTTATTTCAGAAAAGGTCAACATATCCAATAGATGTTCCTCTGCAAACTCCCTACAGTCACTGTGCAAGTTGGTTTACCAGTTGGCTCTTGGAACCTTCTTGTGTTCTGTGTTCATAACAGTACAATCTGGTTCAATGCAAGGAGCCCAACATTCATATGAAGGTGGGATACGGAAATGGTTCTGATCACCTTCATGCTATAAAGGTAAAATTAAGCAAATATTAAAAGAGGGTCATCTATTAGGACACAACAACAATTGCAAACGTGTCCAGGAGATTCAATGGGAAATATAAACATAATATAACACCGGTAATTACCGCTCATCAGTCCATGGAAAAGCTTTTCCTTTTGCAGTTTTTCCCAGAATGCACCAACATCCACTTCATCTGCTGATTCTTCAGGCAGTTCACGTCGTTCAAGTTCAGACACTTTAACCGCAAGGAACCATAATTTTTTAACATTAAAGTTTTCATATATAATATTCGTGTTATCACAGCAACTTTTTGATCTCAAATTATTTCTCAGAGATAAAGCAGCTAATAACAGCACCCACCAAGTATACCAATCCACACAAAGCATGAATATGTATTTCCTTTCTTACTCCACCAATTAAGAGTTGTTCTGTTAATATTCACCATTGATTTGAATGTTTTTTTCTGTAGATCCTGGATCAAGATCTGTGGTTCAAAACCACATATCCAACAATGAAAGTTCCTCAATGTGTTCGATAGCACGCAGTGCGAATTGTGATTGAATACATTGCCCAAGCATTTCTGACAGTGCACCAAGACAAGTCCCAACGGCTGTGTGCCTCTACAAAGTGAATACAAATAAAAAGTTAATTTTATCGCATCCTTTTGATGATTTTCGCATGCACCTCATAGTTTGGTTAGGTTAGATATACCTCAGATGAGTGTCGAAGTAAGGTGAGTAGATGTATGGAAAATATCCATCTTTCATCATAATTATGAAGACCCTCGCTGTATTCTTGGTACCGATAAACCATACCACAGATGCAGCAGCACTTCTTGCAGAATGTAGATACCCCTGTGAACAGTAGCATAAATATTCCTATAGAATGGCGCCTAGTCAAAAGAGAGAGAGATTGAAAAGATTGTCAGACAACAGAGCAGCAACTCATTGAGGAAGGGCACGACGGACCTTGGGCTGGTCCTGCTCTACTAGTCAAGAAGGCCTCTGTTGGGTTGAGATTAGTAGTGGACAACCGGGCCCTGAATGCCGCCACAATTCCTCAGGTTCTAAGAGTGCCGCGTCTAGATGATGTATTGGATTCAGTAGGTGAGACAAAGCCCCAGTTTTTTTTTTACGGTGCTCGATTGTACTCCGGGGCTCCATCAAATCATTTGACGCGTACAAAAACCGGGTTTATTACATCTTCCGGCAAGTATCGCTACAAAACAATGCAGCAGGGAATTGGTAGAGCGCCTGCCACATTTCATGCCTCTATGGACAATCTCCTGAGAGGCATATACAAATATGTGGCCGCGTACATCAATGACGTGATAATCTACTCACCCCCAATTTCGAAATTCATCTCGAGCACACCAAAGAGGTGCTAGGACGCTTGCGTAAAGCTAAGCTAAAATTACACCCGCCCAAGTGTTCATTTGCTGTAAAGACAGTTGATTTCCTGGGACACACTTTGAGCCCTGAGGGTTTATTTCCCAACCCAAATAAGGTCAAGGCAATTAAAATGTATCCGGTCCCTACGATGCTTAAATAAGTCAGTGGGTTTTTGGGCTTGAGTGGATTTTATAGGCGTTTCATTTTTGACTATGCCCTTATAGCCAAACCTTTGTATGCTCTAACTAAGAAAGACGCTCCATTTGTCTGGACTGATGATTGTCAGAAAGCTTTTGACTATCTTAAGGAAGCTTTGACCAGTGATTCAGTCTTAGCCTTCCCCGACTTCAATAGGCCCTTTGTCCTGGCTAATGATGCTAGCAAGACAGGCATAGGTGCTTGTCTGAATCAGGTGCATGATGGCGTATTAAGACCTGTCGAAGTCGCTGGTAGATGGCTGTCTAAAGCCGAAGGGGACTACGCCAACTGAGCAGTTATTAGCCGTCGTTTTTGCGTTAAAACACTTCCAAGTTTACCTCCTCGTGAAAAGAGCCTCCTGAATTATTATAATAATTATAGATCAGTTTCAAATCGAGCTTCATATGACAGAGAGAGTTGTGGCTGGTCGATTTCAGCATTAGCCAACTACTTGATGTCTAGCATCCGTCGGTGCCTAGTGTACTGAGACCTCTGTGACCGTAGTGTCTTTATTTTTGTTGGCTAGGTTTGGATCCTGGTCACTTAGTTGGTTCTGTCTCTCTCTCGGGGGTGAGGTGTGTTACGACTCTCTCGGATTTGTGTGTATGTCGTGTATTTATTGGGAAATCGATCTAAGGTTTTGGTAGGCAATTACGAGTAGTTAATGGCAGCTTGGCCGTATCTGAACAGGTGGGTATTTTCCTGTATTTATGGATGATTGTATTATGTAATGAAAAGGTCTGTTGACAAACACTATAGAATGGAGTAGGACATATTTGACATGGTGTGGTGTGAATCTGCAATAACCTGCATCAAACATGCGGCTCTAAAAAGGGTCGATTTTGCTTCTCCCTACGTGCCTCAAATGGAGGTTCCAATTAAGAATTTAGGCGTGGTTTCAGTGGAAATTTAATGCTTCAATGGTCCTTCTTGGCGAGCGGCACCGCAAGACTCGGCAACACACCTGCTAGCACAATGATCCGTCATTGGGCTTTTATTGTATACAGCCGACACATCACCACCTGACGACCTGATGATTATACATAGACTGCAGTACCAATATAATCACTCCTACGCACGAATACGTGGAAATTGGCAAAATTTCTAAAAACTGAATAAAGAAATCTGCACTTGGCTGCGCATGCTACTCATCGTTTGGCCCAGTTCGAATTTGCAAAATTACTGATGCAAAATCAGATAAAGCAAAACATAACTTGGTATCTGAATTGATTCACAGTTCACTGAAAAAAGCCTTCTGAATATTTGCCAATAATTCTTATATTTGCGATAATAAAGTCAAGTACCAGATATAGAAGAAGAAACCAGTTAACAATATCCTTCTCAGATCCTTTGAGGAGTCGTTGCGTCTTAATATTTGCCAATAATTCTTATATTTTCGATAATAAATGCCAGATAAACAGTGCATTGAAATAACATTTATTCTGTCGAATATAATTTAAGAATGAAATTGTACATGGAAATTACAATCTGAGATCATTCTGCTCTGTAGGCCATCTGCCGACCACAAGGGACTAGAAAAATAAGCTATGATTCGCCCAGGCTAACATTATGACAACGGGTAGAGGAGGAACATTATGAACAACAACTGATTGTCCAGCAAGACATGACCATTCGTAAAAGTATAGTATTGTGTGATTGTCTGAAATATAACTGTAGCCCTGGTCAAAAATTGGAGTGGTCAGTCAACTTATCCATGAAGTATGCCGGCTGAGTGCTTGAATGCCCAGTGCGAAGTTCTGTTTAAGTTTGTAGTTCTAACTGTATGTGGTCTGGGTCAATGAGTTGTACATGTGCGTATACTGGGTTGTGTGTGTGTGTGTGTGTGTGTGTGTGTGTGTGTGTGTGTGTGTGTGTGTGTGTGTGTGTGTGTGTGTGTGTGTGTGTGTGTGTGTGTGTGTGTGTGTGTGTGTGTGAGCGTGTTCGTGTGTGTATGGATGGATGTGATTATGAGTGTTTGCGTGAATGTTAACTTGAAGGTGTATTTGACTGTCTGGTAGTGAAGACGAAAGATGGCGCTGATGTGGGAGGCTGGGACAGGAGTGCAGGAAGGGGATTCGTGTTCAACTACACGAGGAATTAATCACAATAGATATGTTTGCTGTTCACATCACCATAACAACACGACACGCCGCCGATTCAGGACATTAGAAATTAGACATAATGCGATCAACAGTGAAAGTAAAACATTAATCGTGCAAATAGATCGCACGAATCGACCTCAAACCACGTATTCTTAACCTCTTCTTCAAGTGTTAATCTATTAATAGCCGCTAAGCAACTATATCCCAGGCAGTATTCTCAAGCTAATTTTAGTTCCCCCGAAAACCCATAGAGAATTCATGTTTATCATCCGTCGTTCCTAAATGTTCATCAACGAAAACCATTAAAGCTAGTTTGATAATCGACTAACTCAACCAAACGAACCCCTCCATCTTCCTTGCATCTTTAAAGTGATCTTGATTACTAGAAGAGTAAATGCAAGCTACAACGACCAAGAGAACACTGGGTGTGGAGCAGTGATATTCAGTGATGGTCTTAACTCTAGTGTAAACAGTTAACTACCGAGATACGCCATAGAGAGAGCCAATATTATGATGCCTTTTGCGTAAAAGTATGATTTCATCAGGGCAACAAGCACTTCAGAGTCATACCACGCCCGACGAGGCCGTTATAGAGCAGGCGGGATGACGGATGGCCAAAAGGGGGATGCTGAGCAGGCGGGGTGACTGTAAGCAATTTAGGCAACATCCGGCAGCTGTTTTTTCGAGGTCGTCCGGGAAGTAATTTTGTTGGCCTTCCTGCCTCTCTTCGGCTTCTTGAGGCCACCATTCGTACGTCTGAGGACGGTAGTACTGGTTGAGACCATAGTCTTCCAACAAGTCACTCTTTCTCAGCGTCTCCTCACGTTCTTCCTCCTCATATTCTTGTTTCAACATCTCCAACAGCTCAATAAACTCGTTCCTAACTTCCTCCGCAACGTCCTCTGTATTACCTTGAATGATCTTCTCGCTTTTTCGCGTGGCTTGTATGACCTTGTCTTGGCCGGGAACGAGGCTGGCGTTGCTGGGGGCATGCTCAACTTGAATCTGCTTCATGCTTGCCCACGACCAGTGAGGAGGACCGTCAGTGTAGCAGAACTTGGTCCTCATTTCTTCTCCATTTTCCATGTAATACATCACGTAGAAGTTGCACATCTCGTCGTGTTGTGTAGAACTGAAGCAAAGTCAAGCCACGTGTCAAGCTAGTAATGAGATACCAACGCCAGGTAAGGAATTGATGTCATCTTGTGATGTGCTTACCCAATGGGGACGGTTCTGTCCTCATCGTTTGTCATCGTGCATCGCGCAGCCTGCAAACACACGCTACACATTATTCATAGCAGGACAAAGGAAACAGGAGTTGAGATAGGGATTGTTTCAGCAATGAGCTTGTTGGATTAGAGGTCATGGATTATAGCAATGGCGCCACCTTTGCTTCTGGAAGAGAACGCGCTTGAATGCTGAGTCATTCTCAGCAGTGGTTACAATAAAACCATATCTTGATAATGCAATCAGCAATCATGCCATTCGTCCCGGTTTGCCACTATTCCGTTTTAAAGGGCCCAGAAAAGTACGGTGCTTTTTATCTTCATCTATTATCGCCCAGAGTGACTTCAAGCATGACGCTGCTCCATTCATGATTCATAAAAATTGTCAACGATATCACAGGTTTCATTTCGGGGTAGAAATTATTGGAAGTTTCGTCACGTGTATATGATTCTCTATGAAATGTATTTATTTTTCACAATTCTTGCATTCATATGGTTCTTTGCTCGATTCGCGGGTTGTGTGGGTGGGCGGGTGGTAGGGCGTTGGGGGGTTAGCTTGCGCTAATTATAGGTTGTCAATGCACACCGTAAGAATAACCAGACCAGTTGTTCTGTGTTTCGTGTGCCGATTACTTCACGGTGGATATGTTCATGAACCCAACAAGGAACAGGCTGTTCTGGAATGCTGTTCCCACAATCTTCAATCTGATTTCATTTGGTTAAAGGTCATATCGTTTCCCTCCTCACAGACATACAATAACATTTCCTGAAATCACTATTAACATGTAGTCTACGTCCCTGACTACAGGGTTTCCGCTACGCTGCTCGCCCCGGATAAGATGTAAATCTGATGCGTCCGATTATTCATTAGAAATGTTCGTCAATCTTCGTGTCCAATCAACGCCAAGGTCGTGACCCGAATTCACTTTCCGTCGTCAGAAACACGTTTATGCTGCATCAGATCAGGGCATGTTCGCGTCCTAGACTCAATTGAATATCCGCCACATGTGTGTGTTCCGCGGACAGGGTTCTAGACTAATTAACATGTGTATATCGTCTAATTTTGCTTCACGTAATATTAATAAGTGTGTATTCTTTTTTACAATTAGGGTACAATAACTTTGATACTATCCAATAATAGTGCATTGCGGCTGTATTGAAAATGGTTCTTATTTATAGGTTATCACTCCTGAATACTTTCTTAACTTTTGTCAATGTTTTATATTGATACAGCTCTGCACAAAACAACGATTTACCAATTTTATAATGGTCAAGTCGGGTTATTTTTAAACATATTATTTTTAGTGTTGATTTTATTTTAGATACCATAGGTTATATCATTCAAAATTTAAAACAATATATATATGAATATTTTATACTAGTCACAGTTTCAATATAATATTGTTATGAAGGACTATTGAAGGGTGAGTAGAGATCCAGTTTTGTAAAATTATAAATAATTGAATACTTTGATGTTATTACTTCTCTGACAATACAATTTGACACAAAGCATGAATATTTTAGAATTAAGCCACGAGTCTCTGGTGGGCGGAGTCTGATGTCATACCTCTTATCCGACAAGCTCTTTGGTTTTACTAATAAACCTACACAAGGTTGTGTCCTCCAGGGCTCGTTGTTGATTCTATGCGTGGGCAAAGTTGCCGGGCTGAGGCATTACATTAGGTTGCACTTAACGGGTAACCTTCACGCATATGTATTTTTTTAAAGAAGTGGTGCTTAATGACATTGTACCAGCCTCACCAGAATGTCTCCTGGACGAACTTCCAAGCCCGGGTTTGTGACGTTGTAAAACATCTGTAAACATATCAACTTAGATACAGCAATCTGATTTTTTCTTATTGGTCCCTGACGTAGTTACACTAGCTAACCAATTCAATAAGAGCTAATATGTTCGCTAATAACGCGCACCTGTTCTTTCTTGGGATCCATGCGTCCTATCTCCGTCCAATCGCCACCGCGAACTCGGTAACCAGATACAACCTCACCTGACAACACAATAGCATTCAGGCAACAATGAAAGGCAAAATCCAACAATATAGGAACATAGACCATTGTGCATCGTTGCTAGTATGTGAAGTTTCAGTCATGAAAATGATAGCTTTAACCTTGATATGCATCTCTGCATCAGTTGTGCAATGTGAAATCCCGCTTCTATGACAATGCTGTTATTATCTACCGAGCAACACGACCCCTAAGACGAACCACCATAAGCAGACCTGATCATTATTAATAATAACGCCACTATATAACACAGTTAAACGCATGTTAAGACGCGACATATACCCACCATGTACGTGTGCATGAACCCTGAATGCAAACGGGTGCATGACAGCCCGCTCGTCGTAACTGCAGGCCGTCTCCATGTAGGTCGTTGAATGTGCGGGAATCTCTCCCCCAGTCGCCAAGAGATAAACTCCGGCCAGCCGCGGCTTTCTGATAACATATAGAACACAACGTTTTCATGTTACACAATCGAGTTCTCCCATCGGCATACATCGGAAAAGAACATTGAGGATGTAATTTTATTTGCAATTACGTCGCCTTCACTGAAGATTGTATGTTGGATATGATTACAATGTGATTACAAACAGACATACACACAGCAAGGCGTAATACAGATGGAAGCTAATGAGATACAACATTAACACTTAGTATGAGAGCATATAGAAAATGATAAGGTTAAGATATAGGTTGAGCGTAATCAAAAGTTGTATGATAACAGATGGGAGATGATAAAACACTAGTAGAGCGTGACCGCAGGGGGTGAAATTTGTAATATAATTCTCTGGTTGAACGGGACTTACGGCTGAGTGGTCTTGTGCAGTGTGACACCAGAATGATCGGACCCGCTAACTGGTACAGGTGAACACGAATGAAGCACATTACCGAATATATCGAGGTTAATGATGCACATTACATAATGTATAGACGTTAATGAAGCACAATACTGGATACCTCGTGGTTAATAAAGCACATTACTGTTTATCACGACGTAAATGATGCACATTACATCATGTACGCTTTAAAAGATATATCTATAGATGATACATCCATGAGACCAATCACAAGTCTCAACGATGATCACGTGATCTGGCATCTTACCGGGTGGTATGAAGGCGTGAACATCTTTGTAGTGTACCTGGAGCACGAGCCAATGGACGTCCGAATCACCGCCCACCCTAAACGCTGTGTCTAAACACACCAATCATAAGAAATGATAAGTTACACAGACCAATAGCCTAAAATTAGTTACGTAATACGTTGTGATTTTGTGGCATGGAAAAGTTGATTTTGGTGCAAATCCCCAATATGTCGGCGAATACCATGGCAGCTTAACCTGCGCAGCCATAACCAAGGCAGCCAAGACCTTGACCGGGATCACTATGATAGTTATCACGATGACATATCACCATGACGGTCATCGATATGACAACAATCACAATGACAGATCACCATGACAACGACCACAATGACATTCATCACCATGACAGTATTTGCCACGACAGCGATCTCAATGACAGGGATCACAATGACAAGTCGCCATTACAATGTAACAACTACACATGTTACATTGTTTTCAATGACAAATACCACCATGAAAACCATCGTCATGGCAATGAGAGCCAGCCATTCATATCACAGGTCACTATCTATCTACTAACCTTCCGGTAGGTTAAGCTCGGGAGCTCCCATGCCCCAGGCGTATATGATATTGGAGCCCGATTTACAAACAGGACCTACTTCATAAGCATCAGTTTTCGATTGCATCTCCCCGCAATTCCTGAAACATAAAGAGAGTCATGGTAGCTACGAAGGCGTATAATTATTGATCTTTTTGCCAAATCCATAGCCACATTTGACTGTACATGTTGTGTAATTGTAATGCATACCAGACTTGTTCGCGGTTGCCTGGCTCGTCACAGCCGTAGATTAGCATGTGATGAGCCGTGGTCATGTTGGCGTGGGGCACGAAGCCAGCTGCAACAACATCCGGGCATCGAAGCTCAGTGACAGGACTCACAGGTAATCTTAAAACTAATTATTGTGGCTCTCCGTTTATGATCTCCATATGTGTTTAGATAAACTGGTACACTTACTGATAAAGATGTTTTTGTTGGACAATTTGTATGGGAAACACAAGTAAGTATCCGCCTGAAACAAAAGTTGAATGGAAGGCTGTGATGATGATGTAGAATTGGTAGCCATGGGCGCGACTTAACTACGGCAAGGACAAAATACAAGACGTCAACAGTCGTTACCTTACAATGGTACAGGGACCACATGTTGTTGGAGCCAGTCTGGCCCAATGAGATTATGACGTCATCACTTTGTCGGTATTTATTTTGTTGATTAGCACTTCCGTTATTAACAGTCTGTCATTGGAACGGTACCAATGTAACTGGTGATGACGAACAGCAAGGTTGCCATGGAGATGCAGGGAAATACTGATTAGAGCTCAATATTCAGAAGGGTTGTGTTTATAGGGCTACAAAGTGTGACGTCACATCACTAATATCGGTCCAGACTGGCTCCTTAATACCTTTTTGCATTAGCATTCTAGTATATATACCTAGCATACGGGCCTAGTGTTAGACTGGTGTTCAAAAGACGTGTTTTTAGTTTCTGGCGGTCATGAGGCAGGTGGTTTATGAGATTAACGGCTGTTCAAATTACTGAAGTGTGAGTCAATACAGAATCGCCCAGCAGGGCAACTACTGCAACTATGTTGGATACTTGGCCTGGTTAGGCGGCTACTTTCGCCTGCATCCGACATATGTGCGTCTGCCTATTCTGACTCCAGCATCCCTTAATTGATTTAAGACTTATGCTGTCAGCACCCCAATGACCCAGCCACTTCCATGACACTAATAGAAGTAAAGCTCCCGCGCGATCTCCAATAGCCGTCTGTCCATCAACAGGGCTTAGTCGAAACAATGGGCGCATTGTGTACCGCTACTAGCGCGGGCTCATTCAAATTAGGCAGTGCTTGAATCTGTCCCATTTAGCTATTAGTTCATCTAATGACGCGGGCAACTTGAATGAGGGTTGACGCGGAGCGTTCGTTGTAGATGGTGAGAGGGAGGAGGCGTTGTCGCTGACGTAGGACGCGTTGTTGTTAGGACGGTACGCGTTGTTATTGAAGATGGATGCGTTTTTTTCTCGAGTGAAACGAATTTTAGTTGTTAGAAAGACGCGTTAAGAAGTGGGTTTTTATGTTGTATTGGCCGGAAAGATAGCATAGTTAGATAAATACGCAGTAACCAAGCGTTACATGTGTAGATGAATGTGCATCCGCCATTGCAAGGTGAACGCGAGGGCGGCGCGTTGGGGGAGGGTATTAGGAACGTGTGTGGGAGGTTGGTGGTGGAGGCCCAAGACGACTCGACACCCCATCTGCCGCGAGGGATCAATAACACCGCGTGGTCAACAGAGGCCGGCCAGCCACACCACTCGTCACATTGTCCACAAGGAGTAAACATATTATGTGTTTCACATAAGTGATAACTACGATAACTTAACCACGCATATCAGAATAATCCTTGCCGACTTGAATACGAGAAAATAACTTGATTATTATGATTGAATGAACGAATGAACGAATGAGTTATCGAATAAAAAAAGAAGAATGGTCGGAATGATTACAAATGAATGAATGAGTAAACGAAGAAATGAAACGAATATAATGTTATTAAAATTCATGGATCAATATATAAATGAAAGAATGGATGAATGAACAAGTAAATAAAAGAACGTATGATTGGTTAAATCCATGTATAAGTGAACAATGAATAAATGATTAAAACTAATGAATGGAAACTAGTTGAATGAACCTTTGAATGACGATTGAATGCGCTGTATAAATGGATGAATGAATGGATAAGACTCGTACGATTTGCGGCTGGACGTCGGGCATCCTGAGATCGAGTTCTGTCTCGCCATCTTGTAGCGGTCGTGCTGTGACAATAGCAGTCCCGTAGCACAGAAGGACGACCCAGCCTAGGCTAGCCATCCCGGCCGCCTGCAACAAACACAACAGATTTATTCTTGTGTTATTCAAGAACACAACCACAGAGTTTAGGTGAAAATCTCAAAATAATTTTATCAACGATATGCTGTACTCATTGAAGAAATACGGTATTCGTACTTAATAATAACAAAAAAGATGATAAAAAATAGTCATGAAAAAGCTATATAAAAGAAGCTTGTAATTGATAAAACATCAAAGGTAAAAAATATGTTTTTTAACAGTGGGTTTGTATTACTTCCTGAAGAGATTACATGAGGGTGATAATGATGAAACAAAAATGGTAACCGAAAGTTATAAGAGCAAGTGTCGTATGTGAATGATTATTTCATAAAACTGATAAAGGAAAATTGTGACAACAACGGAAGAATGTGCGATTTTAAGTCTAGTTTCGGGGTTGAGATAAAGGCTATGGTTCGATATGAAAGCTAGTAGTGAGTTAGCGTCGCGTGACGCACAATGCTAACCAACGCGAATCGGTGGACAAAGGTCACGTCACAATAGGGCAGTTCCTAAGTATCATGGTAAACAAACTTGAGCAGTGCCTGAATAGCCAACAGAAATGTACGCGGCCGGTTATATCATAGCATCTTGGTTATTTACAATGCTATGGCGGACGGATGAAGGGTCGGGGTATGGGGAAGAAGAGTATATGGGTCTTACAGCAGTACAGGATGACCTCATTATCATTGAGGTTGTGACAAAATGTAACTGTGTGAGACGAAAGATGAGAGAAAGTCAATAATACTCCTGGAAATAGCAAGACGATATAACAGGCGTGTAGACGAGCCAACCTTTTTATTGACTATAAGACTGAAATGCCGTCACATGATATTTGGCGTATTGGTGAACAACGGCAGCTGTAGTGACACAAACTCCGCTCCCCCCACCCCGCCACCAAATTCCCATCTCGCTGCCGCCTACGCTGTCCCTCAATACAATGCCGTGACCTCGGACACGTATAGAGAGCTAGTCCTCTGTGGCGTAATCAGTGCAGCTGCTGGCGCTTATGCAACGAATAATGCTGGGCGACTTTCTCATCATATTGAGACAATTTATGACATTAACACTGCACAAATTTGCACAACGTCCTTGTATCATATGAATTAATAAAGTCTCCTTGTGCCTGATGTATTCTGCCAGATTGGAGGCTGTTCAATCTGGAGCGCCGAGCAGCCTCACCCGGCAACCATCAATATCGATCCAACTTAAATGTACCTTCCTCCAAGTCATAACTGCCATCTATTAATAGACGCCATTCGTGTTCTTGCCTCGTGAGGCGATATTGCTACCGGCTTCACTTGGAATAGATGTAAATACAGCAACCATTACCAAAATAATCGTTCCCAATGAATGAATGCACCAGCCGCCTTCTCAGAAACCCTTAAATAACCACCTTACATGTTGTGGCTTTCCTGATAAACAACAGTGACATCAATAACTGTATTAACTGTGTTCACTTTCTGAACATCTCATCCCAATGTGTTATGACTGTGGTCCTCTGGAGGACGATAAGCCACCGTTGCCTCTCGCCTCTTCCGTGATGGGTAGAGTTGAAACCACTGTGGTATGGCGATTTACCATGAGCTTATACTCAAATAAATTTGATTAAAATGGTATGCGTTTTTGCAAGAATAAAATTGAGACTTTCATCTATATAAGCGGATGCACTCCTCTATATATTATACAACCGAAAACAACACAAATAGGTTTTATGTTGTCGCGTAAGAGGGTTCTATTGTTTACAAGCAGCATACTACATTTCGTTGCAATAAGCTGATACAAATCAAAAACTGTCGATCACAATTGTAATGTCTCACCTTTTCCATCAATCGAAAACAGAGTGTGTGCCTTCGAAATCAATCAGTATTTATTTTCTTCCGTGAGTTGTTATAATTCCTTATCTGTGTTCAAGGTAAGTCGCTTCACGATCAAAACCAGTTTGTGACTGAACCCACGGAGGCTGGCGCTATGGAGCCTTTGTGAGAGTGTTGCATTCAGCCTTCTCGCCTGGCGTCAACAGTCGACCAAGTGTTCATTAACATAATTTATTCATTTGGAATGACGCACTTGCCTTCTCATGGACACCCAGAACACCATATAGTTGATCGATAAGTGGTTCTCGGCCTGCCAGGAATGCCGTTGTTACGCTACCGTGACGTCATTCTGACTGGCATGGACCCTATGAAGAGCGCGGCATCGCGTCGAGTTAACGTACAGAGATTTTGTCACGGTAACAAAAGAGGGTGGGACATCATATGATCGGCGTAGATTCTGACATGTAAATGATATGATAGCTGATTGTAGTTGGACAGTTGAGTTGACCATTGTGCAATCTTAACGTCAAAACGGATCTTATCACAATGTAGTCCGCTCGTTGATTCAAATGATTGAGAACATTAGCTTGATGAACCGTCGTTACAAACCATCCTCATTTTCCGCACACCAAGCGAAAATCGATATTAACATTCATATATCCTAATTCTATATTCTCAAGGACCCATTTGCGCCTGTTGAATAGCAGTGATCTCCATCTGTGGTTACCCGTTATATTTTTGTAATATGTGTCGCAATATAAAAAACCCGTTGAATTACTTCTTCCGGTTATGGCGAAGCACGATGCGATGACATGTTATCCCTACGATCACGGGTGGATAAGTTTTTCCTCGGGTAATTAATGGCCTATGAACAAATTGAATGAAACTCCCGCAGTATTCATTTCATCATTGATAACACCACAGCTGTGGAGTCGCAGGACGGTGTTGTATTCATGTTACTTGGTGGCCCCAAGTATGGGTAATGCAGACCTTCTTATAAAACAAGAAATATATGATTCGGTGCCGAGAACAAATTGGGAGAAAACTAGACTGGAATTGGGAAAACAGTTTATGTATTCGTGACCGTGGCGTGGACTATGCAAGAAGTATATAGAGCCGTACCGATTCCGTTGTCGTCACTGCTTGGGTTTTTTCCATTTTATATCCGGTGGAGTGAAATAGCGAAAATTAAGGTGACGTCTTTGATGTGCATATATATATATATGTATATATATATATATATATATATATATATATATATATATATATATATATATATATATATATATATATATATATATATATATATATATATATATATATATATATATATATATATATATATCTCTATATATATATATATATATATATATATATATATATATATATATTAAATGATTCTGGTGTCCACCACAGTACTCGTGTCTTCCCGAATAGTTCCGAATCAACCTGGCTGGGTGTTGGTTTTATCAAAACTATATTCCATATCACGAAAACAGACAAATAAACAGACCAAGATGAAAACCTTATTTCATTTGCAGAGATTTGCATTCAGAATTGTAAATCTTCGGAAACGTCTAGGGCAATAAATGTCAATTTATAAACTGGATATTGAAATGGAGAAGCAAGTGGGGGGTGTCATAATGAAACACCATGTCCATCCATTATCGCCCTTCATCATCTCTGTCTCATCTTAATGATGGACAAATGAGGGAACACAATTCTTTACTTTTGATGCATATAGCCGACATAAGTCTCTCGATCTGTAAAATGTCGCAATTATCACCCACTAGCAATTCGCTGGAAGCGGTGATTATCCTAACCAGTCAGTGCCATATGCCTGTTGCTTTATGATTTTTTTTTGTGCGTAGGATATAGTTGAATGTAATCATATTTATATGAAAAACATATAATTACGTTGATTCAAGTTTAATGTAGCTAAAAGGAAAACTGGCAAATACATCTGCAACATAAGAGATACGAGCAGACTGTTAGCGTCGGCATCTCGAGGTGGCCCTGCAGTCGGTTTCATTCTATGCTAATATAATTAAAATACATTTGACAAAGATGGCCACCCACGACTGCACGGGGTGATGGATAGCCGTAGGGTCCTTGGGCTCTGCCAACGGTTTAAAAGAGTTATGAACAATATCCACGCCGTATAATACAATAGCGTCTGGTTAAAACATTAACAAACATATTTTGATTTGCAATCCGCATTATTGCCTTGCCGACCCACATTCACGGCTACAGAATTTGTCATCCGCTTACTTGAGATGTTGATAGCATACGTGCACAGACAACATGCAGAGACACAGGAGTCCTTTTTTAGATTGAACTGCTGTCGTTATGTATGGAACACCTGTTGTTGTCTGAGACGAATGGGGCTGTCAGGTAAGAGTCAGACGCAATGCACGTAGTCGAATGCACAGGTGTTATCTATAGATCATGGATAACGCACAACCGACCGGGGACTAGTTTGTCCTTACCTATGCAGCAATTAGGTGTTAGTGACGGGATATCCGCATCTTGAAGAGATCTTGTGTAGGTGGAGGTGCAGCCACTGGAGTCATAAAACGCCCTAGGCAAGGCAACTCGCCCCTGGTGTTTTGATGATCTGATGACACCTTAGGGGCGAGGGTCCGTTTGGCAGAATCTGAGCGTTATAAGCAAATTTGCTCCTTCTCGCAATGCAGACAAGGGACAGTCTAAAAAACATAGATTTTCATATCCATAAATGTCTTACCATCAATCTTGCCTAGAGTGCAACAACAGTCATACTCCTTAATCCACAGAATCGACGAAATCCAACACAATTTTAAAATTGTTGTCCAACATGGCTACCGCGCGAATCGAAAATATGAGCAATATCATAGCGTATTAACGAGTATTGACTCCATTATGTTGCATTGTGGGAGTCGGCCATGTTGAGTTTTTGAACAAAGTTTCATGATGTGCCGTATTTTAGTGCTCAAACAGAACAATTAGACAAAACTGTAGTAATAGAAACAGTCCTTGTGTCATTTTGTGATATAATCTTGCATTTTGTCACAATTTTTTTTCGTGGAGGGCTGTGGTAAGTTTTTAGCGAGTTCATCGGTCATTTTGACTTCGGAAGCTCCGAAATCTCACAGGAGGCGCTTCGCCTCTACAGCTCGGATGTGACAGATCGAAAGTAGTAAACAGTGCGGAGCTGTCAGAGGCGGAGTTTCTTTGCCCCAAAACGCCCCACCTCTCTAGTTTTTAATATGTACAGAAGCCAGAGATGAGGGGAGTTTTATGACTTGAGTGCCTGTGGGTAGAAGGGTCTAGTGAGAGTGGAGGGATCAGGGGAGATTGGAGGGATCTGGGGAGAGTGGAGAGATCGGGGTGAGTGGAGGTATCTGGGGAGAGTGGAGAGATCAGTGGAGAGTGGAGGAATCTGGGGAGAGTGGAGAGATCTGGGGAGAGTGGAGGGATCAGGGGAGAGTGGAGGGATTGGGGGAGAGTGAAGGGATCTGGGGAGAGTGAAGGGATCTTGGGGGAGTAGAGGGATCTGGGGATAGTGGAGGAATCTGGGGAGAGTGGAGGGATCTGGGGAGAGTGGAGGGATCAGGGGAGAGTGGAGGGATTGGGGGAGAGTGAAGGGATCTGGGGAGAGTGAAGGGATCTTGGGGGAGTAGAGGGATCTGGGGATAGTGGAGGAATCTGGGGATAGTGGAGGAATCAGGGGAGAGTGGAGAGATCAGGGGAGAGTGGAGGAATCTGGGGAGAGTGGAGGGATCTGGGGAGAGTGGAGAGATCTGGGGAGAGTGGAGGGATCAGGGGAGAGTGGAGGAATCTGGGGAGAGTGGAGGAATCTGGGGAGAGTGGAGGGATCTGGGGAGAGTGGAGGAATCTGGGGAGAGTGGAGGGATCTGGGGAGAGTGAAGAGATCTGGGGAGAGTGGAGGGATCAGGGAAGAGTGGAGAGATCAGGGGAGAGTGGAGGAATCTGGGGAGAGTGGAGGGATGGGGGAGAGTGAAGGGATCTGGGGAGAGTGAAGGGATCTTGGGGGAGTAGAGGGATCTGGGGAGAGTGGAGGGATCTGGGGAGAGTGGAGAGATCTGGGGAGAGTGGAGAGATCTGGGGAGAGTGAAGGGATCTTGGGGGAGTAGAGGGATCTGGGGATAGTGGAGGAACCTGGGGAGAGTGGAGAGATCAGGGGAGAGTGGAGAGATCTGGGGAGAGTGGAGGGATCTGGGGAGAGTGGAGAGATCAGGGGAGAGTGGAGGAATCTGGGGAGAGTGAAGGGATCTGGGGAGAGTGAAGGGATCTTGGGGGAGTAGAGGGATCTGGGGATAGTGGAGGAATCTGGGGAGAGTGGAGAGATCAGGGGAGAGTGGAGAGATCAGGGGAGAGTGGAGGAATCTGGGGAGAGTAGAGGGATCTGGGGAGAGTGGAGAGATCTGGGGAGAGTGGAGGAATCAGGGGAGAGTGGAGGGATCTGGGGAGAGTGGAGGAATCTGGGGAGAGTGGAGGGATCTGGGGAGAGTGAAGAGATCTGGGGAGAGTGGAGGGATCAGGGGAGAGTGGAGAGATCAGGGGAGAGTGGAGGAATCTGGGGAGAGTGGAGGGATCGGGGGAGAGTGAAGGGATCAGGGGAGAGTGGAGAGATCTGGGGAGAGTGGAGGGATCAGGGGAGAGAGTGGAGGAATCTGGGGAGAGTGGAGGGATCTGGGGAGAGTGGAGGGATCAGGGGAGAGTGGAGGAATCTGGGGAGAGTGGAGGGATTGGGGGAGAGAGGAGGGATCTGGGGAGAGTGGAGGAATCTGGGGAGAGTGGAGGGATCTGGGGAGAGTGGAGGAATCTGGGGAGAGTGGAGGGATTGGGGGAGAGTGAAGGGATCTGGGGAGAGTGGAGGGATCTTGGGGGAGTAGAGGGATCTGGGGAGAGTGGAGGAATCTGGGGAGAGTGGAGGGATTTGAGTGAAGTTATCCGGTGGGAGAAACTTGTATCATATACTAAGAAGTAAACACTGAGAATTAAACACTTAATTTTTATAATCATCATTATCTTTGTTAACCAAATATATATATATATATATATATATATATATATATATATATATATATATATATATATATATATATATATATATCATATCCACAAAGCAAACATATATATCGTTACGTATAAGTATAAAGGCATGTGTGCATGCATTTATAGAATCAATCAAGCGTTGTTCATTTCTATCATATGGATATCATAAGTCTCCCACTTCACATCTGTGATTAGATTACTGTAAGAGTCAGTATACATCATAAACTGTGTTAGGTCAACAGACAAAGAATGAACCCATGTTTACATTATACACTGGTTTATACAATGGGGGTTCAAATCCATCAGATAACATTAAGACATGCAGAGGTGATTTTACTCCTGATGAATAAAAGCACATACAGTAGAGGCGTTAGCATGCGACCTTATACCCCAGTGTTGACACCAGGTCACTTACTAAAGCATACTTAATCATTTGATATAAGATTTGACACCCTGAGGTCATCTTGATTAGCCCAGGATGACCTCATTTTACCTCACGTACACATCATCGGTTAATATTGCAACAGGATAAACAACAGTTCATCCCCATTTATTCCAGCCTAGCGATCATAACGCTTTACCTATAATCATAACGGCTGGCTGTATATCTGTACCAGCGCCAGTACCAGCCTGAGAACAGGCGTGACCAGGGCAGTTAGGATGGGCAGACTGTAGTACTGGAGGTAGTAAGCCAGATCCCGTACTGGCACCACACCGAGGAGGTGAAGGGTACCGCGGGCCGTGGGTGGCAGACACCGTGTACGCCAGTAGAGCAGGATATTGTTGTAGCTGGTCAAGTCAGCATCTGACTTCAGCACCAACTGGGCCTAGAGGTTAAATCATACATACATCCAAATTAGGCAATAAGGTGGATTAGACTCAACATGGTGGATAAAGATAGTGGATAAGGATGATAGAATATATAAGAGGATGAGATTGATAAGGATAAATGGAAGGATAAGGATAGATAAGGATGATTGGATAGATAAGGATGATTGGATAGATAAGATGATTGAGTAGATAAGGATGATGGGATAGATAAGGATGATTGGATAGATAAGGATGATTGAGTAGATAAGGATGATTGGATAGATAAGGATGATTGGGTAGATAAGGATGATGGGATAGATAAGGATGATTGGTTAGATAAGGATGATGGGATAGATAAGCAGATGTTTTAACAGCAGATCAGGTTGAATTGGACTATAGGATCCATGATGGACAGATTATCCTGGTGAGGGACATACCTATCACCACATAGTGCTCATGTTAGTAGGCCAGTGGCTTTAGGGGAGTAGGTTCATAATATAGATCAGTAGAAACACCTGACTTAACTTCCAGATAAACATAAACATCTGCAGAATAGGAGAATGTTATCACATGGTAAATAGCAAGTTGTCAACAACTGACCAGGAGTTCATTGAGTGCATGTACAACCGCCTCTACACTGCTCTCCAGGGCGCCAGCGGCAAGTAACAGTCTGACGGAGAGAGCGGTCCATGTTGCCAGCAACACCAGTAATGTCACCCTATATCACAACCCAATAGGTAATGCCACACTTTATGATATCACAACCAGTTATGTCAGTAATAGCACACTATGCCAAATCACAACCTGTTATGTCACCCTATGTCATAACCTAGCCAGTAATGTCACCTTATGTCATATCACAACCATTAATGTCACCCTATGTCATATCTCAACAAATGATGTCACTCTATGTCATATCCTAGCCAGTAATGTCACCTTGTCATATCACAACCATTAATGTCACCCTATGTCATATCTCAACAAATGATGTCAGCCTATGTCATATCACACCCTTATATGTTCCTGTTCCAATGGAGAGCATGGATCAGCAAGATCAGAGTTGCTTTGTAATCCCACAATCAAGATCACTTCCTAGAATTTCTATAATCCAAATATGAACCATTGTCAGATCAACCTACCAGACTTTGATCCGGTGAGGAGTGAGCTTGCTTTTGCTGACAATGTTGTCATAAAGCAGATAGAGTAGGCTGCCAATGCCAGTGATGTAAAGCACTACACCAGCATGGTTGTATAGACAGGACTCCCCTTGGACCATACTGAACCGTGCATCAATGTCTTCCTATACAGAGACAGCCCAAAGCACGACTCTAGTGACGCAAAGGTCAATAATGAAAAAGAATGCTTGCTGGAGGTGATAAATGAATGTCAAAATGAGATATAAATGAATTCATCTGTGAATCTTCCATTTTAAGAGGAGATATATGGGAGACGAACCATGAGGGAGTAGAATTGGGAGTGCCAGTGAAGTAGGGAGGCTGCGAATGCTTCACCATCGTGATGCAGAAGCAGAGGAAGTTGTGATGAGGTGTTGTACATTACTGCTGTGTAGGAGTTCAGATCATTAATCAAATCACCTGAGGAAACATACAACACGTTAAAGGAACACATCAACTTGCAGTTGGTAAACTCAAGAGTCACTTTAAAATGAACCCTGCCACAGTTGAGTACCATGCATCCAGCAGAAGAATAGAAGTGTAGCGCAGAACAAAGCGAGGCTTGTTGCAGCGAGGAAGGTGAACTCGGAGGAGGTAAGACGCATGCTGGCCATTCCAGGCCACAAACATACTCCCCCACCTACACCAGACACCTGGTCTGTGCTGCTCTTCGCTTGCTGATGCTTGGCCAATAACACCTTCTGCTTGGCTTGCATTATCTTGCTCACTGAATACATCAACACACAATGTTCTCAATAGAATATTGCCACTTGTGAAAGGGTGGATTTATAACCATGTGTATATAATTTAAAACACAGTTATAAATGTTGTTTCGTGTGAACTGATTATGTAACAAAAGTCCATTGTATAGTTATATAGTGATAACTTCATTAGCTAAAAGGTGCATATCTAACATCAAAGGTTTTTAGTATATTGGACCTGGTTTCTGTTTGGTGGGTGTTGGCTCACATGACGTTTGATTAGGAGTTTGTCTTGAACCCAGCAGTTGCTCCAAGCGATTGCGGATGTTGGCAACATTGTCATATAAGGGTGAAAGTGGAGAACGTACATCTGCTTGTACCAGGGGCGTTGATGGAGGCTTTGGAGTAGAATTGCCTTGTAGTAAGGTGGGTTTGGGACGGTCTGGTAGGGGTGGCTTGGGTTTGATTGTCCTCTGCTTGGGAGGGTCATTCTCCTCATCAGGTGAACAAACGACTGATGAATTCAGTGGACGACTCCTCAATGCCCTGGACATGATTGCTAGAAAAGGAAAACAGTAATGCACCCCTTGTAGTCCCAAATAAAACATGTAGTAATATGCTGGATCGAGCAAAGTTAATCTGTTAATAAATTACTTTCCCTGGCCCACTGTTCAAGTGTTAGCCCTACAGGACGGGTATATATTACAACACCGTCCAACCAGGTCTATTCAAGTATTTACTCCATGGCCATACAGTGCAGGACTTTGATAAATGTAAAGCACAACAGGACATCTGCTGCTGTAATCTAATGACACGACCACGATTATAAATGCTATGACACAAGCTGCGATATGTAAACAAACTTCCCGCCTCGTTCTGTCATCTAATCTTCGAAACCACCATGGCCATGGCAGCCAGGCAGGGCCAGGGGTAGCTCCGGTGTAACGGTAACATGAATTTATACTTGTAGGGCTAGGCCAGGGGTTAGGAAATACCAATTAATGCCAGGGTAATTATCCGACTTCACCTGCACACTGTCACTTCCCAGAATCAGCTAATGACAGCACTCTAGACTTGACAACATTCACTATTGAGGGAGTGCGGTTAATGAACTGTTTGTTTGATTAATTAGTTTACCTGAAGTGTACGTTTGAATGCGGCGCGCACCCTTGCCCTTGGCCTTAAAATGGAAAAACGAAAGTCAAATGAGCTTCAATTCGCTTGGGAGGACTGCAGACTAGTTTTGCTTTTCGTTTTTCTTGAGTGATCTTGCATAGATATCTGCTTTATTAAGAACTGTGTCTTAAATAGTAAATATATTCATAAATAGTATATATATTCATATTTTAAAATCCAGAGACTTCACAATCTGATAGGTTTGTTTTTTCTCTTGACGGAAAACAGATAAAAGAACATGGGCGATAATAGCCCTGCACGGACGTACCATTTCATTCGGTTCTTTAGGAAATTTCATCTGTTTTTCGATTTCCGAGAAATCCAGATGCGATGACCTCCATTTTGGTAAATATAGGGTCACATGGTATTTGTCAGCTCTTCGTTTACTAGGTGCTCATGGAATGAGTTGTACACGGCGTCTCCAGGTGCAATCTGCGTAGCAACAATGTCTTGCTTACAGTTAATTCATTTGAAAAAAGCGGTGACAAGGCTTTTGAGCTGAATATGTCAATGTATACACATTTGTGATACAGTAGGAATGCAGCTGACATGTTTAGTTTTGACTCCATCACGATTGTAACAAAGGCATATGTGTGGCAAGGCTCTGCCCCCAGATGCCGTATTAAACACCCAACATGCTATTCGACCTGTCATCTGTTGAAATAGCTTACCTCGTAGTAAAGATAAACATGGCGATATGTGGTCATCGATGATGCCAAAATGAACGCAATCGTAATGGTAATCCATGCCATCTGAATACATCACTAGTGATAATAGGTGCAAATTGTTCATTACCATCAACACATGCGATGAAACCAAATTACACGCTAGGTTTTAGCAAAGAATTATAACCAATAACATTTAATTATGTAACTCAATGGTTTTAGACGTTCAAGGTATCTGATTTCTACTGAGTATTTGTCCATTGCGTTGGATTTGGTCGTTGTAGGACGTCTACGTAGACATTCTGTAGGACTATGGCGATAACAGCCTGATAAACGCAGTAACTGGCTAGAATGGTAGACCTGACATCAGTTCCCGCCTCTCGGCCAGGTACTTCGGTACCATGGCCTAGTGCTAAGTCCTGAGTCACACATTTAAGCGGAATGAAAATTTGCTGACAGAGAAATAGATTAGTTCCCGGCTTGAAATATCTAGATCTGATGCTAGATCAGACCGTCAACCATAGGGGCGAGGTAATTTGCCTGGTAGACTAGCTCTTTTGAACCAAGTTCGGGAGTCAGTGCTCCCTCTTGACAACAAGGTATTCAAAATGGCTGTTGGTCTATTGGGCTACCTTAGGCGGAGGTGTTTGTCTACACGTTGTCTTGAAGACTCCCTTTGTTAATCCATTCCTGGGGATTCTAAAAAATTCTTACCTTTCTCACAAATAGTACTTCATCATTTTGTATAATTATGAGAAGCATTTTCTAAAACTTTCATCACTACAAGTATGGCTATCCCACCGAGTTCAACTGTAGTCTTCGTTACAGTTTCACTCCAGTCAAGCCACAATGGCAAAAACTAGGACATAATTCATTGAGTGATCGACCTTTGACCTTGGCTCGTTCATGTAGACAAAACATTTGTCATTGTTTAAGCTCAACAAGTCACATGTTATCAGACTGCATAAATCCTCATCTGTTTCAACCACAGAGCTCCGTCTTTAGGAATATCATACTGATAACTACTCATTTTTTGTTTTATCATATCAGGATAAAATATGAGTGCTACAGACCCTGCCATTGCAGTCGCCTCCAAATTTTGTTTACAATAAAGATATTATTATTGTTTTAGTTCACTTTCCCAAGATCCCTGTGCACAAATTGTCTGTTTAGTGTTAGTCATAGCGTTGCATAATCTATGGCAATTACAGGATGCTTCTCAAAGTGAATGGAAATAAAGGTGGGCTAACAGTCGCCAATGAGATTTGATATAATTTTGGTCTGGGGAACCTAATGAAACAGTCAACAATATGTTATTGCGCGTGTGTCAAAATCTCATTTGCCTCACTATTGCAGGCTGTAGGGTTGAACTGTATGTCAGCCACACAGGTCAGAGTCTTCAGGCTAAGGTATTGCCTTTATATTTGAAGAGCATGTTACATACTATTAAGATGTTTACTTGTTATTGCTTCTTGTGGATACAGTAAATATAATAATAAACTAAAATATACATGTTCTGTGGTCCCCTTATTTACCTGACCCCCTCTTGTGCGGCCACCCTGTGTATCCGGCGAGTTTGGCTGGTCCAGAATGCAATGTCAAATTACCTATCTTGCCAGGCCACCACTTGTTTCCCACCGATGGCCGCTTCTTTGAGGCCCAAACTATCAATTTTATCCCTCCCATCCGGCCACTTCATATCCAGCTGCAACAACTATTGGGTAGCAAAGGATAAACATGTTATATTGATATCATGTTTTACAATTACCACAACAAATATATGCAGCTATCCCCAGTTAATATAGGTATTAGATTTACTGTATATTAAAATAACTGCTATTTTGGCTCACATCATTTCATATATTTGGACTTCCATGTGTATTTTTCTCAGGAGCTGTCTGAGGCGTGCCATGTTCGGCCAGGTAGTCATAGGCCCACCTGGGTCAGGAAAAACCACTTACTGCAAAGCTATGGCTGAGTTCCTTAATGGTAAGCTCTTTACTTTCACAGTTGATATATCATGTTGTTGCAGAAAGCCACATTAATTACTCATATTACATTTTGTCTTAAGTGACAATCCTAGCATCATATAGCAATTTCTCACACTTGTTATTGATAAAAAAAGGAAACCCTTCCGTCAACCATGGTCCATATTTTCTGTACAATAATTGCATTTCTCCGTAATTCAATTAATTTGTATGATAAATTCCAGGTATAGGTCGCAAAACAGTTATTATCAACCTAGATCCAGCCAATGACACCCTTCCTTACAAATGCACCG
The DNA here is from genome assembly GCA_034190875.2 of Urechis unicinctus. Taxonomy (NCBI): domain Eukaryota; kingdom Metazoa; phylum Annelida; class Polychaeta; order Xenopneusta; family Urechidae; genus Urechis; species Urechis unicinctus. The sequence goes on from CM067354.1 coordinate 76,655,395, forward strand.
TGGACATCTCCGATCTTATTACCCTCAGTGATGTAATGGACGAACTTAAACTGGGTCCAAATGGCGGACTGATTTATTGCATGGAGTATCTCGAGATGAACTTGGACTGGTTGGAGAAGCAACTTGCCCCTATAAAGGATCATTATATTCTCTTTGATTGCCCTGGACAAGTGAGTTATATCTAGAGGGTTTTCAATATGCAATCAATTAGTATCTCAATTTACAGATTCTCTGTGTATGTTCACTTTGGTATTTTGTGACCGTCAGGGATTCGACGATGGCTTGCGAGAGGTGTAGCGAGTAATTGATACGGCGAACTGTAGATGTAATCCTTTATTTACGAAGTTGTAGATCGGCACGCTCTGGGGATGTTTGGATGGTCTTTACTACAACTGTGATGTTGAGATGTTCGAAGTTGTAGATGTGTACGATATATATTTCCAAGTCTGATATATGAGGTTTGTCGTTGTATTTATAGGGCAAAATGTGGGCTGGACATAGGTGGCGCATTCTGATTGGATGTCCACTGGCATCTGCCCGCACTGGACATTGCCGCAATTACTGACTAAACATGAAAGGGATTAAGGTTGAATATTGATAAGGTTTAAGGTTGAGATCAAAGGGCCTGGTGTTAATTACCTGTCATTCTGATACGTTTCGGGAGTAAAAGGGGTTTGAAGTTGATAGCTTGGAATGTTAATTGTGTGAGGGCTATGGCTAGATCGAAATAAGTTCTGTTTGTTCCAAAGGGATTAGTGTATATGACGTGAATTTAGAGGTCCTGAGAGTCTTGTGAAATGTATGAGGGTCTGGCTGTGATAGAGGGCTGTGATAATTTATTGCCCTGTCTATGTTTGTAGAGCTTTTGGCTTTGCTGACAGCATCTATTTGGGTGGGGTGCCATCCTATGCATGGGAGTCATGGTTACATAAAACATCCTCTTCATCCTCATTCTCACTTCATGTCCAATGAAGATTAACCAGAAAACCACATTTTCCTTTTCCATACTTATACACTATTTGGCCTTATTTACCAATATCTGAAAACCATGTTGGCATCAATAAGCAATCATATCCTCCTCCAGGTGGAGCTGTACACACATCAGAAATCAGTACGTAACATCATGCACATGCTGACTAAAGGCGGTCTCCGCCTGGCAGCGGTCCACCTCGTTGATTCCCATTACTGCAGCGATGCCTCCAAGTTCATCTCCGTTCTTCTCACTTCCCTCTCCACCATGTTACAGGTAAGTATTCACCCATCTGCCATGATAATTAAACTGACTTCTCCAGTTGATATTAATTCATGCTCGGTTTGCTTGATCCTATATTATCTCTGGCAGCATAATTTACATGTCTTTGTTGTGATTGATTGGTGGTAGGTGGAGCTTCCCCATGTTAACATACTCTCAAAAGCTGACTTGGTGGAGAAGTATGGCCGTTTGGCCTTCAACCTCGACTACTTTACGGAGGTGATGGATCTTAGATTCCTCCTCGACCAGCTCAGGGTGAGTGTATCATAACGTGCATCACAATCATAACGAACTTCTCATATCTTGAAGTTAGCTAAACATAACTTCTCCTCTTACAAAGGAAACAACATGTTTCATGGTCACACAAACATTCCTAGTTATCATTTTTTTATTTTTCTACTTGGAAAAAAAGCCAAAGTATGTCAATCAGTCCTGTTTGTGCATTTATTTTTTTGCATCATCCGCAATTTTCTTAAAGCCCAATTAACATTTAATATTAAATTTGACTGCGGTTTCCCATGGTTCGTTCATGTTGATGTTCACCAGGAAGATCCCTTCTTTAAGAAGTTCAAGTGTTTGAATGAAGCTCTAGTTGGAGTCATTGAAGATTACAGTCTTGTCTCTTTTACAGTACTAGACATACAGGTGAGTTTTATCACAGTACTAGACATACAGGTGAGTTTTATCACAGTACTAGACATACAGGTGAGTTCTATCACAGTACTAGACATACAGGGGAGTTCTATCACAGTACTAGACATACAGGTGACATACAGGTGAGTTCTATCACAGTACTAGACATACAGGTGAGTTCTATCACAGTACTAGACATACAGGTGAGTTCTATCACAGTACTAAACATACAGGTGAGTTCTATCACAGTACTAGACATACAGGTGAGTTCTATCACAGTACTATACATACAGGTGAGTTTTATCACAGTACTAGACATACAGGTGAGTTATATCACAGTACTAGACATACAGGTGAGTTTTATCACAGTACTAGACATACAGGTGAGTTTTATCACAGTACTAGACATACAGGTGAGTTATATCACAGTACTAGACATACAGGGGAGTTCTATCACAGTACTAGACATACAGGGGAGTTCTATCACAGTACTAGACATACAGGTGAGATCTATCACAGTACTAGACATACAGGCGAGTTCTATCACAGTACTAGACATACAGGTGAGTTATATCACAGTACTAGACATACAGGGGAGTTCTATCACAGTACTAGACATACAGGTGAGTTCAGCAACAATATACATTGTTAAGCATGAAATGCTGTCATAAAAGATGGAAATCAGTTGATTTTCATTGTGATTTAATGAATGTCACAGCCAGAAAGGAATATCAACTTGGTTGAGTGTATTCTGTGTGGTATGTGATGACAGAGCAAGGAGTCGATGTTGAGAGCCGTGAGAGCCGTGGATAAAGCTAATGGTTATCTGTTTGGAGACACAGAGGAACGCCGCATAGAAAACCTCATGTCATGTGCCGTGGCAGCCGAGTTTGAATATGAGAAAATAGCCTCAGTGACTGAAAAGTATATGAATCAAGATGGTGGTGATGTGGACAGTAAAACAGATGAAGAAGGTGGTTTGATGTCATGACAGCTTGGTGTAGTGATGAAAACAGTAGATCGGATGAAGAATGTGGTTTGATGTCATGACAGCTTGGTGTAGTGATGAAAACAGTAGATTGGATGAAGAATGTGGTTTGATGTCATGACAGCTTGGTGTTGTGATGAAAACAGTAGACTGGATGAAGAATGTGGTTTGATGTCATGACAGCTTGGTGTAGTGATGAAAACAGTAGATTGGATGAAGAATGTGGTTTGATGTCATGACAGCTTGGTGAGGTGATATTGAACAGTAGACTGAATGAAGAATGTGGTTGGATGGCGTGACAGCTGTGTGGTGACATTGCTCCATCATAAAGCATATCAGCTACAGACCATTAGCAGTATGGTTTCTGAATTCCACTGGCAAATCGACACAATAGATACCACTAATGGTGAACACTTACATGTGTATGTAATTGAGTTGTTGCTTCATTGATGAATATACAATTTGTCATTCTTAGTGTTTTTGGGTGTTCTTTAAAATGGTTGTTTATTAAATATGTGCTATGAGAAAACACATTTTGTGTGTGTGTGGGGGGGGGAGGGTGTAGGGGTGGTAAACAAGTCAAATACATAAGCAAATTCTCAGTGTAGAATAATTTATTTGGAGCTAATGTGTACAATAAAACCCAAAAGAGTTCAATATTTCCAGAGAACAGTTGTTGGACGCCAAGTCTGATGTCAGTGCATGTTTTGTCTCCAGGTGGGTACCGCCCTGACACAACACAAACATCACCATCAATACATACATACACATACAACTCAAATCCTAAGATAACTGATCTTAAAGAGTGTAAATCCCTGGCCTAAGAAAGGAATACACAGTTTGATCATGGATCCAAATATTTACTCCAATCCATTACATGGGTCCTCAGCCAATCATCTGTGAAAGTTCCACTTGAATCTGTTATTTATATAGAGACTTGTATGTAAATAACACTATCACCCTTAACAAATCCACTATTGCAATTTTGTGAATAAATTGGCATCAAAGAAGAAACACGTGGCATCTTAATGACTAGAGCATTGTCCATTGACTGCCCGCAACTTTACTCTCAGTTTCCCTGATAGCTTCAACAAATTGATTAAAGGAATATTCCTTTTGGCGTTCCCGATGACACTGTTATAGTAATCAGAGAGGGTAGTTGTGGTGATCTTTTTCCTAACGGTCACTCCGTTACTCACTTCTTGGTGATGATTCTAACATGCTGCTTTTGAGCAAGAGAAGCTGGAGCAGTAGTCTCATCTGTGTGGCCTGTTGATGACCCTCACCTGTGTGGCATGTTGATGACCCTCACCTGTGTGGCCTGTTGATGACCCTCACCTGTGTGGCCTGTTGATGACCCTCACCTGTGTGGCCTGTTGATGACCCTCACCTGTGTGGCATTTTGATGACCCTTCACCTGTGTGGCCTGTTGATGACCCTCACCTGTGTGGCCTGTTGATGACCCTCACCTGTGTGGCCTGTTGATGACCCTTACCTGTGTGGCCTGTTGATGACCCTCACCTGTGTGGCATATTGATGACCCTCACCTGTGTGGCATATTGATGACCCTCACCTGTGTGGCATGTTGATGACCCTCCCTCGTCCACTCGTATCCTCGTCCTTCTGTCTCTCCATCCAGCCCTGGGTGGGTTGCAGCAGTCGAGATGGATCCCGGTTGACTCGTACCTCCACCTGCCACAGCCAGACACAAACTACACATACAAGTCTATTGCATTATTTGTATGCAATAGACTTGTGAATTAACTCTCTAGAAAGCCAAGTTAAAGCATATGCAAGCATATCAAACATAAACTTTTTCATCTTGAAAATTGGGTCATTTAGTTTTCCTTATTTCACCTGGCTTTTGAGTCTGTCCAGCCTTTGTTGTTTTTCCTGCTCGGCCTCCATGGCAGCTTGTTGCCGTGCTGTTCGTTTCTGTTTGACTTTCTCCAGATCCTGTCGATGATACCCAGCTTATAGTGATACACTTCAGTCACTGCTTCCACCTCAACATCATTGGATTCAGTTCAACAGCAAATAAATGTACCGACCGACCCCACCCCCATCAATAGCATCCCCCCTACTGACCCTGCTAGAGAACTTGCTGATGATGACTTTGGCCTGCTGCTGTTTCTCTTCGTCTTCGAAGCGCTTCTGAACGGCCATCTCTAGACGTCGTTCCTCTTCAGCAGCTTGCCTGGCTCTCCTGTATTCCTCCACTTGACGGCGCTGTTCCAGCTGTGGCAAAAACATGAGCCTCAATGTAAGGTAAATCATTTAGGCTCACAACATAACAACAGCAGCACAGAATGAAATCAGCTAGTGAGATTCAGTTACAGGCACAATGACTCCACAATGCCTGGATGCCTGGCTTATATCATGGGCACCAGCTCTAGTGGTTTGCTTGTCTTGTAGGCTCCAACATGTAAAGCGCTGAACCAACAATCATCAAACTTTACCATACAACAAACAGACCTTGACCCAACCCCCTCCCCGCACACCCACCCACTCCTAAAGACTATAAATAAGTGGACATCATACATGTTTCTTCTTGGCGAGCTCTTCCTTTTTCTTTTTATCAAGTTCTTCTCTCAACTTCTTCTCTTCTTCCTCAGCTCTGGCTAGTTCCTTCTCCACCTACAGATGAGGTCATCACACAGGTCATCAAGGTCAACACACAGGTCATCAAGGTTAACACACAGGTCATCAAGATCAACACACAGGTAACTATGCATCACTGTGACATCATCCACCATAGCAAACAGGATAACATTGAGAACCATGTCAGTGCTGCCTCCGTCACAGACCGACCTTCCAGTGGTTGAGTTCATATTTAGACTGTATTCGTTCTTGCTCCAACTGGCGACGTCGATCCTCTGCTTTGGCTGCATCCTCCTCTTCTGAATCAGACGATTCCACTCCGACTTCCTTGTTCATCTACGCAACACAAATGATCCCCAAATTTAAGTCATTCTAATCCTGAATATACTTATGGCATTATAAAAACTGTGAGAAAAGGTGGTGCATTAGGTGAGGAAGCCATGACACATGGGGGCATACAACTGTCTCAGTGGGAGGGTGGGGGTCTAGTATTGTAACGCTTATTTACAGGTGAGTGATTGAGAATTCATTTGGTATGAATTATATATATGGTGTCTTTATCAACTTAAAGACTCGTTTGGGTGAAGTTGGGTCTACATAGTAGCATGGTTGCAACAGTGTGGATCCTCGGTTTAGAGTGCCTCTCAAAATCTGTTATCTTTTCCGACTATGCAGTATCAATTGGATGCATGTAACAAGTCAGTGCCAAGACAAATTAGGCCGTCATGTGGCACCTCTTTCTGCTCCTTCCATTGGGCTATGGCCTCTTTCTTCCTCTGATTGAGGCTCAGGTACTCCTGATACCAGGACTCATGCTGTCGGATCTCTTCCTCCGTCTTGGTCGGCAGGGAACCCTGCAGGTCTCGGAGGAAGGATAATTTGCCCTGTGACAATCAAATACAATGTCATGTATAGCACAAAAATAATCAATAAAATAAGCTATAAAATTGATACTGTGTGTAGCACTTGAAATCTATAATTGACTTCCGTGGGATTCGCAGATTATGACTGATTCACGGCTATGACCAGACATGTAGATGCATGGTTCAAGATAACCCGTGGTAAGAGCTTAGGTGTGGACGTACATTGTGTCTGTTGCGGTACTTGAGGAAGGTGCTGTGGTCATATTCATCCCACCCCCCACGAGCCCCTCCCGTCTGCTGCACAAACCTCTGACAACACACATAGGAATCATTGTAATGGTATAATTCATTGCAAACATTGATATCACAAGGTTACAGACTTCAAACACGCATTAACCAATGATGGAAGTCTAGGATAGAGCAATGATGTAGCAATGATGTAGCAATGAAGTAGCAATGAAGTAGCAATGAAGTAGCAATCAGGGAGAATCTAACAATTACAAATAGCAACTGTCTTAACACAATCGCAATTCTCATAAGACTCACCTCAAATGCAGTGACCTCTGGTGGCAGGTTGCTATGCACATCACGGTGTGAAGGAAGAGAACTGCCTTTACTTCTCTGACTCCTCCCACCATTGTCTACTTTACCCCGCAGAGCCCATGCCTCAAATCGCTTCTCCAGCGAGCAGATTTCCTGATTTGTAATCCTCTCCTCACGAACCAGCTCCTCAAAGCTGTACATATATATAAGTGGAGGATTTACAATCAACATGGCCTTATAAGTTCCTCCACATAATTACAAGCAAATACAATCATATTTTACCTCAGCGAAGTATATGATTTATAAAAAAATGGGAATCCTTTTGACCGTTATGACTTTAAACAAACTATGACAAAATGCATCCAGCCTCACTCTGATCTTTGTCTCTCCTTGAAAGCGGTGAGCTGAGCCTCTATGTCTTCAAGTATCACCCTCAGTTTTTCTACAACTGCAGAATGTGATCATAACACGGAAACAATTTCTCAATTAGCGACAACTGCTGGCAATCTTCATCCATAACAGGGTCATTACACTGGGTCACTTTGTGCTTCATTTACCCAAAAAACTACCATACTTACATTCTGGCGTGGGTTTCAATTGTTTGACCTCTCGTTGAAATTTCCTTACTTGAGATTTCAGTTTGGCTAACTGCTGTTGAAGTGATTTTACTGTAGCAAATGAAATGCAAAGAAATGGTGTGAATATTGCAGCTAGATGAAGTCATTATCATTCACGTAATCTTATATAATTACTCAAATCCATTTGTGGAAAACAGTTACCGATAGCATTATGTTCTTGCTTCATATTCAGCTCGATCTCCTGGAACTGAGCAAAGTCTCGGTGGAAGTCTCCATGCTTGTTATAGATGTGCGTACCTTTCTCTCTTTCCAATTTCTCAGCCCTGCGCCAATCAGAAGACATGCAAGTGTATGTGAACAAGTTGTTCAAAATCTCCTCCTTCTGAAAAACTTGAGGCTGTCTGCAAAGGGACTGTCTTATATGTTTGGAGTAACTCATGGTGCTGAGGAAACGTACTTCTGAACTTATTTCCAAACTAGACTAATTTTGTAACAAAAGACATCATAGTGTAAGGTAGAGTAATACAAACTCAATCTTTAAATGGCGAAGCTCCTTCAATGCCTCAGCCTTTTTGGCTTGCTCACTCTTCAGATGGGAAGCCATCACTAAAAGAACACAGAAACAAAACCGTGCAAACATTAGCCTTTGTACTCAGAAGTACTGGAAAAAGAGTACAGGGTGCACCCATGTATAAGACACACCCTTCTTTTGGGGGTAAACTTAGATCCCACGTACCGTAAGTATGCTGAAGATTGTGCACAAGGGAAAAGTGACAACTCATAGACTGAACACTAGATCCTAAATGAACACCTTAGCTGCAGTGATTTCTTGTTAAAAAGTGTGTGTCACTAGACCAAACAAGCCTGCCAACGAACCCCTTCCCCAAACAGGCTCATGCTCTGATTGAACAAGGTGTTGCCGCCACCGGTTGGTCGGCTGTTTGTCTGCGTTTATTGTTTTTTTTTATGCCTCTTTGTCTAAGATGTCAGTTTTGATCCAGATGTCATTGTAACGTGGCAAGCTTCACTGGGCATGACTACAAACAATTTTATGATGGCTGAGTTTACATTGACGATATGGCCACTTTTGGCAGGCACAAGGGATGGTCGGATATGCAGGGGACAGGCTGACATGACAATGTGTGAAACATGCACTGTAGTGTTGCGTCCCCATTGGACTAGGTCATGGCACGTGGGAGAGGCCTGATCTAAATGAGTTATGAAGACTAAGGCTTTGAGTGTTAGTTGATTAGGACTATGTCCCCAGACTGGCATAGTATACTGGTATAACTTAACATTCCGATTGCTTTTCTTTTATGATGTGTGGAAAATTGTGACCCATTCATACACCAAAAAAGACAAAATAAAATATAACCAAATTGACAAAAAGCACACTTCGCAATATTCAAGTAAATTGCAAGACAAACGGTGAAAAACAGCGTAGTATGTAACAGAAAAAAATGTAGTACTGTTAGATTTTATTATTTCAAGAACGAAGGAGTTAGTAATATTTTTATCGATGGGGGTAATGAATAGAGGTATGTGTAGTGGTATTTCTACAATATTCCGTAATATGTTGTGCGTGTGTCGGGTGAATTGCAGCAAGTGGCAGAGGGGATCAAAGAATAAAGGCGTCAGTCTACAGAGCGAACACACGTGAACCGGGGACAGCGAGCGTCACCGTCGCGCTGGCTGGTTGCGGTTTGGGCACAAAAACGTCCACACATGACATGCTCAACTTCAAACCCCAGTAACTTTTAAAGATAGAAAGATAAAAATTGTGTTGTTCTTAAATCGAACCTCTACCCAGCGGTAAATTTTCATGGTGCTACTCAAAATTTCACAAAAATCACTGCCACCCATATAGACCTACAGTAGGCCTCTATGCCTGCAGTAGAGGCCTACCTCATGCCAAGCCAAATGTGTTGGACTGGTGAATCATGAAAATATTTCTTCGACCTACTTTTTATCCATTTGAAATAGCCATACGGATGTCATTTTGCTGAAGTTGTAGGAAAGCTGTAATACATAGCACTTGCAAATATCCGTGGAAAACAAATTTGAAGCGGAATATCGTTCACAAATGTGTCTGCTCAAGTCTATGTGAAAACGAAGCAATTTCGCTATAAAGTACTTTGTTATCCGATACAAAAATGACGATGAAAGGAGCATCGTTAATGTGTGCGATATGTTTTTGATTCATTTGTGCATTTATTGAAGATTGATGACTACCTGGATTTTTCAGTGAGCACCGTTAGATGTTTAAAAATAATCAGATATGTTTCATCTTTGTATTTGTTTAACTATGAAAGGCAGTGAGATCTTTGGTTGTCATCCATATTTTGACTAGGCCAAACGCCAGACCTAACAGGTAGTAGTTAGGTCTGTTAACCAGGCTATCACCCAAAGTAATAGTAATACTATAGTAGCTATACTGTAGTGCTGACCACCACTGGCACTAGTGACTAGGCAAGGCACTAGCCCCTGGTGTTTTGGCGATCTGATGCCACCTACAGCGCGGATGTGAGAGATCGAAAGTAGTAAATAGCGCGGACGCTGTCAGAGGCGAAGTTTCTTTGCCTAGCCCTAGCCTAGGCCCGCTAGGGCTAGGCACCAGCTGACCACCGCTCCGCCACCGCCACACTTCCATCCGTGGTTTCGAACCCATCCAGATCATTAATGTGTTGAATAAGGGGTTGAGAGACCGTACAGTGTGAGTTCGCGTCTAGACTAATTAACAAGCTGGCATTTAAGAGCATTAAGGCAGAGACCATTCACTTACATACACCGACAGAAGGTTTTGTTTGGAGTATCTTAGACAAAACAGAAAGGTATTCTTATTAACCGGAAAATGTCAAAACACCGCAGCGAACGCCTTTTCAACACCGAGCTCAATGAGCGATCTCTCACGTTGGTGAGACCGAATAAATCATAACGTTTCAAAGAGAGCCTCGTTATTTCACATAAATCAGTTGGATCTCTTAAATCACATCGCAGCAACAGGTGAATACCCAAAGGAAATGAAGACTGGAGTCCTCATACCCCTACCAAAACCTGGTAAAAAGGAAGGACCACCTCAAAATCTGAGACCCATAATCCTGTTGTCCATCATCAGGAAGATCCTAGCAATCATGATCCGACGCACAGCTGACAAATTGAACAGTGCTATACCTATCACTCAAGCAGCATACAGACCTGGGAGAAGCACTACCGAGCATGTATTCACCTTAAAGATCCTTGCTGAGAAAGCTATTACATCATCCAATTATGAACTATATCTACTACTACTAGACATGAGAAAAGCTTTTGATACAGTGAGAAGAAACACCCTGATACAAGACCTAAGAAGTACTGGCTGAAGACGAACTTCACATTTTCTACATACTACTGAAATATGTCCAAATTCAAGTAAGATGCGGAGAGGAGTACGGAAAAAAAGATCACAACCAATATTGGAACACCTCAAGGTGACTGTGCCAGCGCCCTCCTCTTCACTCTATATCTAGCCAAGTCCCTACAAGATCAAAGAACAGAGCATGGAACCGAACACAACTATGCCAGAACAAATGAGAAGAAAGATAAACTAACACCAATACATCTACAAGATCACAACTACCACAAAGTCCTCCCGAAAAATTCCATCAATATCAACCAACAATATGCAGATGACATCGGGTACATCACAACGAATAAGGCTACAAAAGAAAACATCAAGAAAAAGCTCCAGTGAAATTACAGCAGAGAAATCTAAATGTCAACATGGAAAAGACTGAAGAATACAACATAAGCAGAACACAAGATGACTGGAGAAAGTGCAAATACCTGGGCAGCCTCTTAGACACAGAAAATGACATCAAACGCAGAGAAGGACTAGTCATAGATGCTTTCAACACCCTCAACAAATTCTTTAACAACCCCAGGGCATCCATAAGAACCAAGTCAAAGATTTTCCAAGCCTTCATAAACAGCATTTTCCTCTACAACTGTGAATTATGGACCCTAACCAAACAACTCGAATACAAAATAGATGTTTTTCAAAGAACCTTGCTCCGCAGAATCCTCAAAGTAACCAAACTAGATAAAATCTCAAATGAAGACATGTACAAGATGACACACACCAAACCTTGGAGCCAAATAATCAAACAAAGACGCCTGAGATGGCTGGGACACCTACTGAGATTACATGAAGAGACACCTGCCAGACAAGCCCTAGCTGAAAACATCAGAAAATCTAAAAGACCTAGGGGAAAACCCAAACTCACGTGGCTCAAGATCATTGAGAGCGATATCAACATGCCCTTTGACATGGATCACATGACAGATCTGGCCAATGATAGACTTGCCTGGAGAGATCTGGTTCGGACATGCGCAATGTCGAAAACTGACGGAAAGCGTATTAGCGGGGAGGGAATATGTGAGTATTTTAAAAATCGTGCTCTTTGTGACAACTTTTTTAAACTTTGCACGGTGTTAGGTATGGATACGACCTTTTCAAAAACCACCGCACACAAGTTGGTGGAGGCCCCTGGTGGCCGTTATGCACAAAATCCAAGATGGCCGCCACTGGGAACTGAAAAGGCAATATCTCGGCTCATATTAAGAGCAGAACCTACTGCTTCGATTCATCATGAGTGACGAAGATCCTTTCGAAATTCCATGTAATACAAGACAAGACACAGACTGAGAATTGTGTTGCTTGTGTCAAGAAAAAGCTGGGAGGGACCTGCGACACACCTTATAAGAAAAAATGTTATCATGCTGCATATCAAACCCTTGAAGATGAACTGAAAGCTTTTGTAGACAATGATATCCCTTTACCTCTTGGGGTCAATTTGCAGTGCTTAGATGATGGTTCGGGGATCGCCTCCACAATGCTGAAAAATGAAGCTAAATATCACAACGGGTGTCGAGGACATTTCCGTTCACATAACCTTCAGCGTGCTGTAGAGAAGCGTACAAGAGAAGATTCAGATGGCGAGGACTTCAGTCCCAAAAAAATCTCGTTCTAGTTTTAGTGCGTCGCTTGATCGGAAAAACATTCAGTGTGTCTATTGTGAAACGTTTCAAAAAGACAGTGATGAGCCAATCCACAGAGCACGTATAGTCAAGACTGCAGCCAGAACCTCTGCAAATTGGCTATAGAGTCTAAGAACTGGGTGGTACATGCACGCTTGAACACTGCAAGTGATGCAGAGGCTGGAGATGTGCATTATCACATATCCTGTTATACGAAGCTGAAGAACGAGGCCCGTGCAGCTGTGAACAAATCATCAAATGCAGAGACAAGTTACGCCAGGCAGCAATACGACCCCTTGGTATTTGCTCAACTTCTAGCATTTGTGCAGTTCAATAACTCTGCGTTCAAGCTTGCTGACCTGAGGAAACTGTACGATCGACGTTTGGTCCAACTGGAATCTGACTGGATTGGATCATATGTACATCCGACGAGGTTCAAAGAACATATATTACAGAAGCTAGGACCTGATTGGTCTGAATACACAGAAGGTCGTGAAATTTACATCTCTCACAAAAAGACAGTTGGTGCTGCTCTAGCACAGGCATCTCGCATGTGAGTGATGAAGAGGCACAGAAAATTGTTGAAGTGGGTCTCATGTTGCGTCAACACATTCTTCAGGAACAGAAGCGTTTTAATGGATCATTCGACCCGAGTTGCCTCAGTGAGCCAGTCAGTAAGCCTCTGTTGACCCTTCTGGACGTCCTTCTCGAAGGCTCAAGCTCCATTGAGGATAAAGTAGCAGAGGACCAGGCTAGCATCAGTGCCGGATTCAGAGTCGCCTGCACTATATCTCAGCTGATATGCAGCAATGCTGCTAAACAATCAAGCAGTGCCCTTACCCTTTACCAGAAGAAGAAGAGAGAAACACCATTTCCTCTCTATGTGGGATTGAAACTACATGCAAGCGCTCGTCAAAAAGGCACCATAAATACGGGCCAGCGTGTTTGGCGAGTACACAGAAATGCAATTGCTTCCGTACTTAGAGAGCCATATGATGGGCAGAACAACAAGAGTGGATGCCATCTGGGACACATATACAGAGACAAGTCTCAAGTCCCAAACTAGGATCAAACGGGGTGGGACTGCATCACGCAGAACACGAGTCTCAGACAAGATACCTATACCCAAAGGAGCTCAATGGCAGTTGTTCCTCAAGGATAGTCAAAACAAAGATGAGCTTTTCCAGTTCATCAGTCTGGAACTGAAATGGATCACAGTCAATTCACAGTACCATCTGTTGACAACAAAGGCTGATATCGTACTCACCAATAAGCCTACAGACTTATCAGATTTGTCTCCATGTCGACAAGAGGAAGCTGACACACGGATGATGCTCCACTTGCGCCATGCTGCTGATCAGGGTCATACAAAGGCGTACCTCAGGACGGTAGATAGTGATGTTGTAGTGTTGACCATCCACTTCTTCTACGACCTAGGACTCTCAGAGCTCTGGATTGGATTCGGGTCAGGAAAAACGTACAAAGACATTCTAATCCACCATATCTCAGATATGTTGGGACTGCAGCGTTGTCAAGCTCTGCCCTTCTTCCATGCTTTCACAGGCTGTGATGTTGTGTCTTCCATGATGGGTATCGGCAAGAAGACTGCATGGAATGCATGGGTTAACTTTCCTGAGGTCACCACCACATTCACTGCCATCACTCAAGACCCAGCCAGTCTGACGCTTGATTCTCTCCATATGAGATGTCTGGAGCGCTTGACAGTACTTATGTACAGTAAGAACTGTGCTGCCCAATCTGTCAATGAAGCAAGGAAGCTATTGTTCACCCATGGCCTCAAGTCTCTCGACTCCATCCCACCGACCCTGAATGCTCTCTTCCAGCATGCCAAGCGGGCTCTTCACACAGCAGGATTCGTCTGGAAGCAGGCCCTCTTGAGAATCCCGCAAATCCCAAATCCCAGTGACTGGGGCTGGGAATGGAATGCCAGAACCAACCAGTGGGTGCCATATTGGACGGATTTGACAGTAAGGCTTGCTCGCTGCTCCTCCAATGCGGGTGTGTGGTTGCCTGTAAGGGTAACTGCAAGTGTCATCGAGCTGGACTCCATTGCAGCCCATTGTGCAAGTGCGAAGGGGGCTGCACTAACAATGAAAGTGAAATGTGATGTTCATGTAACTTGATAAAAATCATAAAAAACACGAACTCAGAACTCATCTTGGTATGTGGCCAATATATGGTCATTTATATGTAAATTGGTCATAAACATAGCATTTATACGTGAAAAGTAAATGGAAACTTTAAAATTACTTCAGAAACGTATTTCTCGACCTTATAAACCCTAGAAAAATGGTATCACAGTAGGTTCTGCTCTTAATACGAGCCGAGATATTGCCTTTTCAGTTCCCAGTGGCGGCCATCTTGGATTTTGTGCATAACGGCCACCAGGGGCCTCCACCAACTTGTGTGCGGTGGTTTTTGAAAAGGTCGTATCCATACCTAACACCATGCAAAGTTTAAAAAAGTTGTCACAAAGTGCACGATTTTTTTGAATCCCCACCCCGCTATATTAAATAAAGTTGGATCCACTGCTATTGATGGTTCTGTATTGTATTGTGGGGGGCGATTTGGGTTTTTAGGCGGTCGAGGGCAGTTATATTTCAATGGCACACTTATATGCAGTCAGTGATTTCATGACTTGCAGTACAGATGCAAGATATTTAGGAATTCAGATCAGCAATGCACTAAACGTACTGAAGCTGTAATGACCAAGTTATAGCCCTCTAAAGCCTTTACATAATTACATTATACATATACTAGATAAATAAGGTTAAAGTACCACTTTTTGGTTCCCCAAATATCATGTTATCAAAGAACTACATGTTTTAGGGTTTATGCGAGTTGCCCGGCCTTGAACGAATTAGGTCAACCGGAAATTGGTGGTCTAGAAGCACTCTCATCGGCAATGACTTGTCTGAAAAATCTACGCTTCTCTGCTGCACTTGATTTATTAAGTCAATGATGTTTAAACACCACAGAAGGAACTTTCAGGAGGTTTTTTTTCAACATCTGAAGAAAGCTTTAAAGTAATATTAGAGTGAGCGAAGATTCCAGTGGGTGGTATTCCTGTCAGCCGTAACCAATGACTTAGAATGTCATACAGATTATATTTGTCAAGTTTTAAGTGATACTCCAGCAAATAATATAATGGCGTTATTTAATAAATGTATCGAAGATAAGTCGGTCAGAATGAAATTAAGCCGATTTTCACTATAGTTCAGCTTAAATAAATCATAAACTTTGGAATAAATATGCCTTCCTTGTCGGCCATGTTGGTGCATACATTTTGGTGACGTAGCTGGCTCAAACGCGGTGACTCTGTGACAGAACGGATGTTTTCCTGTTCACACTGCGCTTGCTGAGAAAGGAACAAATTGTCGTCATGGATATGCTGATTTTTTTCTCAGCAATATGGTGTATTGTATTGGTTTTGGGTGCAGCAACCATAGTCAAGTTTTGAAGAGGGGAATAAGATTCTTCGGGTTGCCTTAAGACTCCAAGCTTAGATCCTTGTGGTTATCGATTTTAAAGAGACAGAATCCGTTGTACAGCGTCAATATCCGCGTTTGTAGCCACCACTTTACCACTGATTGTCTTGAAAGCTATATGCAAGCCGCTATGAGTTTTAAGAGGGAAGTCAAGAGGCAGTTGAGTAAAAGGTCATTCCCTACAGTGTTTATGTTTTCCATACTTCAGTCCGTGCCATGATCGGTCACTTGATGGTTAATGTATATACACCACTTCATTAATCGAAGCCAACGTCACCAGAGGAGGCTGTCAGTTCAGTGGCAGAAACAAAATTTTGCCATCCGTTATGACTAAGTACAACAAGTGGACTGTTAAAGACACAACGCTATAACCGTCCCGTTTGATATTTGTAGCCTCGACGCCTAATTATGCACATTACATTTTTTATTTATTGTGATTTCCTGGTATTCGAGTATTCTTTTAGGTTGAAACCAAATGAAAAAAAATATATTATGAAATATTCTTATCTCATATCATTATGCTTGAGACTGACGATATAAAGATGTCCCTGGTCAAAATGGCCGCGGTTTGATGACAAGTCAACTGTCAAACGTCTGTCAGTGACAGAAGCTCATTGGATTACCCAAGAATTTTTTTAGTTGCGATCTAATAGAAGATATAGCCTGCTGTTACTTACAGGTTACCTATTTTGGGGTTATTGTGTTGCGGTGCTGTGTATATTTTGCTTTTGAGAGATCGTTTACGGTTGATGTTGTTCAGTTGGTCGCCTGACAAATTGCCTGATCAGCCCCGCAGGTCCGACTGACCATGGCATGGGCATGGCATTGTGGCATACTCATTGATACTGGTGCCACCGAATAACAAAGCAATCAAAACAATAGTCATTCTTTATCCAACAACTAGCTTGAAAGTCGTAGGCTGCATGTTTTGAGGCCCATATAAATAAGTTACATACAAATGTGCCTTGTGTTTCTGGATTTTCTATAATAGTCTAGTAGCTAAGTTCATTTAGCCGTGGTCAGATGGTAATATAAATATACACCATAAGACGTTGTGCACGACTAATGTTCATTATCCATACTTCTTAAAAGTGTACCCTGATTGAACCGTGTGCAGACGACCTCCCATTGAAGTGATGCATGACTATCAAAGGAAAACCCTTAAATCTATATATATATATATATATATATATATATATATATATATATATATATATATATATATATATATATATATATATATATATATATATAAATTTGACAAAGTGTGTCTGACTGTACCAAATTGGTCCTCATAAGCACCTCTTCACAAGGTTTCCTCTTTAAGACCGAAACTGCTTCAAGGACACAATTTGAATTAATGGCAGGGTGTGTGTGTTTATATGTTATACCTGAATATTTGCATGTCCAACATAAGACTACAAGTAATGCTCCCCTGTGTATATATATATATATATATATATATATATATATATATATATATATATATATATATATATATATATATATATATATATATATATATATATATATATATATATATATATATATATATATATATATATATATATATATATATATATATATATATATATATATATATATATATATATATATATATATATATATCTTCCTTTGTATTGAATACCCCTTCTTGGTGTTTAAATTTGATTGTATGATGTTTTCTTGAGTTGATGTCTCTGATGTTTGATCTTCAGGTTGGGATCACCCGTCTGAAATTGGTGGTGTTTTATCATAACCGCCCACCAGTAGTCATAGCCTAGCAGAATGTCAGACGTGGAGGAGGAAAGTGGTGTTGAAATGGCTGATGTTGAGGCCTCACCTGCTCAGGTAGATACAGAGGCAAGAGATGGTGACGAGCCTATGATGGAGGCAGGTGGAGAGCAGGTGATTGCAGCAGCAGCTCTGGCTGTTGATCTCAACCTGGATCAGGTAAATGATAACGTCCAAGACTATGGGGATGATAACCTTAGTCTGGAGGTTAACTTTGGTGATGGGAGTTCTTGTCGAGCCAGTGATGTTAGTAGCCTGTCCTTCCAGAATATGGTGTTAGAGGATTCTGAAAGTGTGGAGGCAGAGGGAAGCTATGTACAGAGAGATAGTGTCAGTGAAAGCAGTGATTCTCCGCTTAATGAGTACCCTGACAATGATCAATTTTCCGGGGTGTTGAAGGATAAGCTTGAAGGCCATGTACATACTGCTCCACTGGCCATGGAGGAGGAAGATGATTATAATGACTATGTTGATGATGATGACGATGATGATGATGATTTTGAAGCATGCAATACTGGTACTATGAAACGTAAGCACAAACTGAGTGCTGCACATCTCCCCCCACCCTCTACTACCTCTTCTTCTGCTTGCTCCACTAACTGCACTACTAATACCCCAGCCTCCTTGCACCAAGATGGTGGTGGTGATAGGTGTTCGGTGCATCCCTGCACTAACATAACTAACTACAGCCATCCAGGTTGTGGTAATGGACATGGTTGCCCTCATGTCTTGCAGAAATCTCCTGCTGACAAAGACCATGTCACCACTCCACCCATCTGCCACAACAGCTCTGGCGAAGAGCTTCCTTCAACTGCTGTTACTCCCTCTGCTTCATCGACCACTACCACTACTCCCTCTGTCCAAGAAGGGGACCGTCCCCCTGCTGGCACTCAAGAGCAGGATAAACCGTCCAAGAGAAATAGCCTGGAAATTCGTAATAACATACCTGATGTTAATCATGTGAAACCATGTGACACTGACACTTTACCTGTCATTAAAAAGACAAATACACCTGGGGCATTTGCTAGAATCCACAAAAGGTCCCCTGGAGTTGCCCGACGACTGGCCGACTCTACTGCGGATTCTGATCGTGATACTTCCAGTTCAGAGAAGGAAACGGAGCATGCTGCTCACCAAACTCCACCAAATGGACTGATTGTGCCCGATAGTGGTTTGGCTGAAAATAACAACCCCCCTTACAGAAAAAGATCACCTGATGTTCAGGAAGAAACTGACGAAATGGCTGGGACGGTAAATGTGAATGACAGTGAGAATCTGAATGAATTGTACCAACAGGAGGTGGAGATGATGACCAAAAGTCTAGAAGGATGCCCTGAAGGCCAAGAGATCGAGAACGAGTATGACTACATTAAGTATGCCAGGATCCAGCATGGTGATTCTTATGTGGGGATGAGGCTGGCATATTCAAGTTCCAATGATTCCCTGAAGAGGAGTTGGGGAGCTGGGGCTGGTAGCGGAAGCAGTCGGGAAGGATCGCCAGAAAAACTCAGTCTCAATCAGATGCGGGAAGCTCAGAGACAAGCTGCTATTAATGAAGCTCTCAAAGCGACACATGCAAAGCTGAATGAGGAATCGCTGACTGAAATCCCTCTCAATGGCACAGACACAACCAGCGTAGATCTCGAGAGGAAAAACTTCTCCCTGTCCCCAGAGACCACTGAGTGCGACAGTGCAGAAGTTGAGAGTGTTTTATCCGAAGAAGAAGAAGGCAAGTCCTCAGCCAGTGGTATGCCCATCGTTGAAGACGGTCTGTCGAGCAGCCAAACTAGTGATGTTGAAGACAGCACTCAGAGTGTTGATCCACAGCAACCCTCGAACATCCTCAAACAGAAAAGCCGGGCCAAACTCGATTACGATCTGGGTGCCAAGCCAACATCCCACACTTCTGCTTCCACATCGGAAATGTCGAGTCCAAGTCACAGCAGTGATGCAGGACCTATCCAGGAAGGCAATGAACCTCTGGATGTAGCTATGAGTGACCTCCGTGCTGCGGTGCAGTACAACAAGCATGTACCTCATGAGAAGATGGTAGAGGATGAGGAACAGAGCTCCACTGGGAGGGACCACGAGCCTATCTGGGTCATGAGGTATGTTTATCTTTTTTTCCCCTTTCAAAATGTTTGCATCATGGATACCATCAGGACTGAATACTCAGAAATGGCCAGAACATTTAAGTCATAAAATCTTGTATTAACGATGTACAATTTTTACCCAAATTTTAGTTGTTAAAAAGAGGATTGGTGTTACCCACAAATGCGCCATAAATATGAGATTTTATGGAATGTCAAAACATTTTCTACCATTATGCAATTGCTTAGTTATGATAATTTGACCCAAACAAGTATTAGCAGTCAGCTGACAGTATCTGTGATGTGTCTAATTTCACTATATTCCAATACAATTGCTTTGTGAACTGATACTGTGATGTTGGTTATGAGTTTTAATAACTCTCCATTTGTAGTGGGTATTTCTCTTTAGGTCTCATTGTCAATGGAATATACAATATATATCATCTTTTTTGGGATGACACTGTATTAACCCAAGCTAAAAGCATGTCCCTCCTGACCCTGTTTGCCATTACTCATCATAACCAGCATCCACAGATAATGAAGTGACCATGGAATAGTCACGTGCCACTGAATCTTCCCATTTTTCACTATCTCAGCCATGTTGATTTTCTCATATGATTGGTAAATTTTCACCATTATTATTTGACTGGAAATATTCATGATGTCTTGCAGAAATGTTACTTTAGTGCTCCATTACTCCCTTGCCATCGATTGTATACTACAAACTATAGATTTGATCAAATCTTCACTTGTTAAATGTTGAAGTTGTGGGCATCATTGTGCAAAAAGTAGACAGCCAAGCAGGAAGGGTAATTTCCGACAACATGAATGGCGACAGCCGAAGTAAGGATCTATTTTCAGAGACTGTAGATACTGAAAGTCTGGAAACTTAAAACTTTTGGTTTCCAAAGTGCGGTTGCCAAGCAGCTTTCTAGGCAACTTCGTTATCGATATGGGGTTGACTCTTTAAGATACCCCTAGCTATGTCTGCTAATTATGAAAGAATTTCAGTCATAATATACCAGGTAGGAGAGAGTGGAGTGGGTTGCGCCTTAATTGATGTTTATTGATTCTACGATGATAATGCCATACAATTACCTTATCCTTCATGAAGATATCCTGCCTTATCAATTAGTGATTTCATTGAATATGCAGGCTTTAAATTGCTTAGGGTATTCCGTTGCTCATTTGGTCTGTATCCAGGCTCCTTTCAACAGGTCCTATCCATGTACTGCACATTCCAATCAATCCCTTCTTCCTTAATCTTTGGCTCCATGCCAAATCCCCCATCAATATTGATGCTTGTCTTTGTAGGTAGGAAGTCAATGATATTGAAGGCTATTGCCAGAGATGGTCATATTATGTCAATATGTAAAGTGATGAGTTTGTTTTGTTGATAGACCGATGGTTACAGACTTGTTATTAATTCCAATTCCTGCAATTAAGACAAGGCTTGTTTGAAATTATGACAATTTGGCTGTTCAGTATTCGGCTGAATGTCTGATATTAACTGCTCGGGTTGTCTTGTACTGTGAGTCTAGTTAACCAATTGGTTCGTGGAAAGAGGAAATGGTTAGATCATTGACATTGTTGTTAAATGCATCGCTCTGTCAGTTTCCTACTAAACCCCTTCTCCACTAACTGCCATCCCTACCAAATCATGGGAGCTTTTTACTCACATTGAGTCATGGACAATCATGGGCAGAATGGGTGTACATTTGGCACGACTTTCATCCTGATATCATCAGTCTGGAGCCACAATTGCCTGTAAACTCAATGTTTTCAGCCTCTGTGCAGACAGCAGCATTGTGGCTAAAAGTCTGCTGGGGGCAATGCAATTGTTGTTTTCCCTGTATCTAACAACGGTTGTGATAAAACCATATCGGCTTGTGAAGGGTATATATTGATGGAAAATAAAGTTAAAATGGAAAAAATATATACCATTGTAGAGTTCCTGTTTTATTGACTATTTCTCCGCGGTAAAATCATGTTATCATTCAGATGATTGTATTTAGGCACCACATTAGTCATGCTAGTCATTAGTTATCTAACCGAATGGACTTTTTGAAAAATCATGACTAGCCCGTGGATTTTACGTGTCATTGTCACTTGAATTGCACCTGGCTTAGTCAGTCCCTAATTAATTCATCATCCCAGCCTCTGCAGCATCTGCAGCCTTGCTGAGCCAGGCAGATAATGACAAGGCAAAAGATATCCATCTATTCCTGATGAGTAGCTAAAAAAGTGTTCCCCAGTATCAGCTTGATCCCATCCTTTTTCCTGCTATCAGTATGCATTAGGCAGTGTCAGCAAGATTTTTTTCATACTTTGAGAATGCAATAAGCTAACTTGGTGGAATATTACTGTGTGGTCTTATTGCAAAAAATTCCTTTCCCATGAAGATTTATACGACATTTCCAAGTTGTATGGACATTCTAGTTTCTCGTTTGTTTTGCAAATTGGGCAGCATTTTTATATTTGCCTCACATTGAATACCAAACACTCATTTATGTAGCAAGTACCCACTTCCTAGGGTGATTCACAATTGGCAATAGCCATTTGAGTCTAGCCTGTCGAAAGTTATATTACTCAGTTAATTAGGCTTAACAGATCCTAGTAATGCATTCACACATATATATATATATATATATATTTGTGAATACAGTACTAGGATATATATTTATATATATACTAGGGATATATATATATATATATATATATATATATATATATATATATATATATATATTTGTGAATATATATATATATATATATATATATATATATATATATATATATATATATATATATATATATATCGGTGTGTGCGGATCCCGCACGCCCTTCTATTGTTGTAGCTACTAAGCGACCAGTCTGTTTTCCCTGTACTCCTCTGGTCATGTCGTCCATTTTGCGTACAGCGTTAACGGATCGACTCGCATCTGCATCTCATATCGGCCCACTTCTCTCTCTGTGTCTCTACACGCCACCGTCTTCATATAAGCTCCATCCGTCCAGCATGGCGGCGATGATGTCAATTTTGGCGGGGGTGACTGTCATTATGGAATCTGTTGGAGTCGTTTAGGTGGACTTGACAAGGACATGCATACTGAGTGTACGTCGCACGTGCGTAGCATACAGTGACGACTTTGACGCTGGTGCTATGAAGCAGACGCGGCCACTGTGTTTA
The DNA here is from genome assembly GCA_034190875.2 of Urechis unicinctus. Taxonomy (NCBI): domain Eukaryota; kingdom Metazoa; phylum Annelida; class Polychaeta; order Xenopneusta; family Urechidae; genus Urechis; species Urechis unicinctus. Next base: position 76,678,452 of record CM067354.1, read on the forward strand.
TCTTAGCCCACGCCTGTATTATGGGCTCGGATATTTATGACAGGCTGCGGCATTCTTTTTCATCGGAATCCGAGCAACTTTATGACAAGCAATAGTATTGCTCGGATCTCTATGAAAGGCTTCAGAACGTTGGTCTGTATAACATAACCAGATGACATCGACGTGTTGTATCCGTATGTCTGGTTAGCACCTGGAAACCATACCTTCTTATCCCAAAACGACGGTGTCTGCATTCGCTGACTATTACTACTGTGTCTGTTTTCCGAGCAATGACCAATTCGAAGCGCTCTAGAATTCCTGGTATGGAAGTTTGAGCGTCAATAGTAGGCCTGAACAGCTTACGAGTATGGTCGTTTGTCTCAGCAACCCGCCGAGGCGTAGGCTAACTGCTCGGCTCTTCAGAGCGTTTCAGATAAAGCTCCTACATGAAAAATTATCATTACCATGGAAAACAAGTCTGGTGCAATTGATGCAAAGTGGTTTCTGCCTGAGTAGGGCATGCACATAATCAGCTATTGTGGTCTCGCGTTGTCTTGGCTGCTACACGAGATTGAGCATGCAGATCTGCATCCACAACCCACACACATCTCCACAGCTAGCTCTTATATTGATGCAAGGACGCACACTCTAGCTATAGCTGATCTTAGCCAATGCATTATGCATTATGCATTAGTCCTTAATGAAGTCATAATACCCGGCTCGGTTGGGCTGTGTGCTCGTGCATAGCCGGGCACGCCTTCGCCGCAAATAACAAGGTCGAATGGGTAACAGAATTATTTACGTGATATGTTTTATTCAGAAACACATCTTGGGTTATTATTTAATTGACCTTTGACCTTGGAGTAAGTAGTGGGAGACGAGTTCAGGGTGTGACGTAAATTATAGCAAGTGATATAATGACAGAGAGGCACATTCTGACGCCCTGAGGAAATGCTATACAGCTATAGGGACCCCCTGCTGTAGGAGCCGGTCTGGCTGTTTTTGCACCTTTTTGCGGGCGGGACGTGGGGTCGGATGGGATTATGACGTCATCACTTTAAAGCCCCAACAGAAGTACGCCGCAGATATGCGATGACCAGTTGGCTTCCCTCAGCGCTCCCTCGTCCTTCTTCGTGAGTGGGTCAGATAGACAGGTTTGCAAATGACCTGTCCATTGTAGTAAGCTCGGGAACAGCTGTGTCCATTTGCAAATTGGCTTTGGCGAAAGTTCTAAATATATCATATGCATTCTTGTATATAATTATTGAATATTAAGGGTTCATATAGTCTTTGTAAAATCCAATGAGTATGTATGAGTTCTTGGTGTACAATTTGACATTGACATAATCTTTAAATATAAACTTTTACATTACCTCAACCTCTAGGTATGATTTCGTGGTTTCTGAATATAACCTTTTGTATTCACATGAGCCGTATGTATGACATTATGTCTTCGTATAAGCTCTACCCGTGTCAATAATAACAGCTTTAGTTTTACCTGATGCCTTCGCGGAAACTTAGCTTCACATTAGCCCTAGCTGTGTCACCTCATTGTTCGCATTCTAGCCCCATTTGACTATTCTATGCGCTCGTTGACGATTCAATTCCTTCGATTAGTCGTACATATAATATACGTGTTCGGCAATTGGGATGCAACTGACAGCGAACTACCAGTTCGCGCATGAGTACTTGTGTTCAACCACACATATTCCTTCATTTTAGGATTCTGTTTAAGGATAATGAAACAAGAAAAAGTAAGACAAGGGCTTGGTTTGGGCTTTTGTGAACCTCCTTGCATTGTATAATGTCGTTATCTTGGATATATATATATATATATATATATATATATATATATATATATATATATATATATATATATATATATATATATATATATATATATATATATATATATATTTATTTATTTATTTATTTATTTATTTATTTATATATATATATATATCTGTGTGATTCAGCTGTTGTGGAACGAATTACCTAATTTCATTCTGTTGTGTAGATCGGGGTTGGGTTATGATAACGGAAGGTTGGATGTGACGTCATCAATAAGTTATTGACGTGGCTTCCCGCATTCTAGGTCTAAGGTCGAGGTCGCTGGTCTGTATTGATGAGCGGCTAAACAAAACAATTGGAGTTGAATTATTCTGGTTTGATTTATTATTCCCCTTTGCTTTGCGGAGTGTCTGTATTTGCGCTGGTTGACTTGGCTGTCCGGACTGACTTGTCGGGTCGCACTCCGGGCGCTATATTACTGACTGTCATCTTCTATAACACGCTGTGTTTGCCGTCCACTTAACCGCCCTGCTCTCTCGTGTTAACTGCCCATTGACACGATAGACTTAAACACACATGATCCAGCACAGTCAGGCTGCAGTAACTCTCGCCCTCCATGGACGTTACCCCGCGAGGAGCAACTGAAAGGGAAGCTGCTGACTGAATGCATCACAACTAACAGGTCCCAACCAGCGTTTAGTGCATGCTGTATATTCGTCGGCAAGTTTCGTTCTCGCTGACAAACTTGCTCGTGAAGGAATCGCTGATACTACTACATCCAATCAGAGGAATCCTCTTGGTGTCCAGGTGAGCAGACAATCACAATGTCGTCTGTATTCTGTTAAGTGCTGACCCCATGCCGATCCCCGTACTCACCTGCCGTGACCTCATCCAAACACCTGTCATGACCTTACCTTATCATCCCCATGCTAACGACCCCAATCTGCATGCTGACCCGCTTTAACCATGTAATCGCTCCATGCTAAACCAGCCACCCTTATCCCCGCCGTCAGTACTGGGATGTGGTGCATGGCAGTCACAACATGCACGCTCGAAACTGCACACTGATCCCATGTATTACATAACAATCATAACACGCACGCTCTGAACTTGACTGCTGGAAGCTGCAGCCACATTTGACCTCGATGTGTCCCCCTGCGTCGTATGATGACCTCTGAGGTGAAATCCAATGAGCCCATGACATTCATGAGAAAAGTTACCTCAACAGAACCTCTTAGGACTAATTTCGAGCGTTCTGTATTGATACGCATTGAGATCAGGCTGACAGACAAACATTCACAAACTTGATTTTGCTCTGAACCGAGAACGAGGCTATGTAGGTAGTGTCCCCTTAACCTTATCACTGCCTACGTCACTGATTATGTCTCCAACCCCACTTCCCACCAGCGTTCAGCACTCAGACGCAGACCAACGCACTCTCTGCCTTTCTTAACCTCATCTCCGCGCTTTATGCGGACGCCTTCTACCAATTTCCTCCGCTGAGAACTCTCGGTATGTAGTTGATGGGAATAGCGAGTCAGCATTGACGTGACCTCCATCCACCCGATCTCCTCACTAATCCCGTCGCTACCGGTTTCCTGTCCCCGAGTATAGCCATGCATTATTTAGATGGGATGCTAATTGCTGTGTTGTCCATGCTGATATTATTAACGATGACTGGCCACCAATGTAGTCCCCACGACTGTGTCCAGATACGCGCGCTCAACCCCGCCTATTCAGGAGTCCACCAGATACAATACAATGCGTGCTCGTCTTGTAGTGAGTTACTGTATCTCCGGTAATATAGATGACTCCGTGTTTCGCGAGTTCGAGACTACTGTAGGACATTATATTGCAAAAATATAAACAGGCGTAATTGAATCACCATGAAATGTAAATGTAAAATCCCTCATACAGTTTTATTCCCTGTGTATTAATATCCGCTATTCTATGTAAGGTGAGGTAAGCATAGGGTCTAACGGCACACCAACACAAGTGTATTATATGGTGCCTACCTCTATGAAAATTTCCATGTTTTTTCAGATGTGCCTCAACCCCTCTCCAAACCAATGTAAAACAAGAATCCCAGGATTCCCCATACATAAACCATTCATCGTCTTAGTTAATAGCGTTGTAACTGCCTTCGCGGAAAGTGCCTCATTGTTGCCTCTCTGTGCCCAACAACACGCATGCATACATCCCTCGGGTTAACATATGCAAACCTATATTCCAGTGACACGCTTATTTATTGTATGCGCAATTTGCAGACGTATGGGGAAAAAAGTTCCAAGATGGTTGTCATGGTAACCATTTCTCATTGGTTGGTATGAGGGTAACTATTCGAGAGGGTGCCTCTGTGAGCGGGCTATATGGGTCAATAGTACAACTTCTACCTCGTCTGTTATGGTGTGTGACGTGAAGGTCATGGTCAGGTATCCGTCTCAATTATATGACGCGATCACCTGCAGTCGCTATCAATCAGGCGCTATCCACGAGCACTCGAGTCTTGAACCGCCCCTCACGGACAGCCACTAAGTCAAGTCTGGGGAGTGGGTGTGTGTGTGTGGGGGGGACGTTTTTTTAATTACAGTATAGTAAACATGCTATGTGGTTGACCATCGGTTACCTGGACCGGGCATTGAAGATTTTTCGGCGATTTAGTGATATTTTTATTTTGCTTCTCTTTTGGTGTAGTTGCTCCACTGATTCGTTAACAATCCGCTCATGTTACTGGGAACACCACATTATCGATGATGTATCGATAAAAGCGCATTGAAACAGCCTCCGAACTTTGTTTACAAAAATATTTAAATGGATAGCCATCTGGATCAGTAGCTGCGCATGTGCAACTCTACCATTTCCTTGTATTATCGCCCAAACTCCGCACGTTTTCAGCTTCGGGTGTATTGTAGCGTCTATTGTGTGCCATATATAGGCTATAATTCACGTCCCGTCAAAAATAAGAAAACTAACCTTACAAAAAGACCATAAACACAGATGGGGTCACCGGTTTTTTAAAAAATCGTTACTAAGCGTAGTATGGAATCGCTCCATGATTTTTTTCACCATAAGTTAATTCAGTGGTCTTAATAAATCAGGGTGCTTGCTTACTGAACTGACATGTACCATGCAGCGTTAGAGATAATTACCGGAAAACTCCGTACATTCATGACATACCCTGAAAACAATGGGTGATACATATATACAGGGCGGCATTCCGATGTCTTTGATCATTGCGTGCTAGAACACCATACCTAACAAAGCAAAAACAATATAAGAATTTGTCAACGTTGACCATGTGTTGGTGTTATACCAGCGATACTTTCAAGTGCACCTCATTTTTGATGCCTATTACCCCATGGCTCACCAACTTAGGGAACGATTCCTAATGCGCCCAAATGACGTGTCATCACAGCCTCATCCACGTTTAATAGTCACAAACGACCTTCGAAGCCCAGCTTACATCCCCGCCAGCTCAGACGATGACGCGACTTTACTGCCCTTTCGCGTCGCCCCGTGGCGCCAGTCTGGCAAGATCATTTCAATGTGCCCGGCCTTTTCTGGCACCCATATGATGCTCGTATGAGTCACCTGGACTCGGTGTTAATCAACAGGTACCATTCATTCCATGTCTGGAGCGGTTTCCCACCACATATGCGTGTTGCGGGTGTTGATATAATGGCAATAAAGGGCATGCGATGAGGAACGTTAGAGGTTCTGAATCAGAGCAGTGTTTGGTTCGCACATGCAGGACCTATTCGAATCCGGAGTTGTCGTCATTGGTTTGTAACAAGATAAATGATTATTTAAAAGGGTCGACAGTGAGGTGGTTTGTGGCATGGAGCGGAAGTGGTCGGCTGCTGGGATCAGGTGGGAGGCCATCAGTAGGGATCCTAGTGGTCATCCTGTAGAGAGATTGTTGAGTTTAGGCGAGAGGGGTTGGAATGGGATGAGGATGGATTGGTTTGGGGGTGTTGTCCTTCCTGGATGATTAATTGATAGGAATTAAACCGGGGAAACAGCCACATTTACACAGCCTACCACTTTTGTATGTATGAATATTCCCCATTCGATTTCCTCAAATGAATCCACTATAGCGAAACCGCCATGGCTCTTAAAGTAGCAGGACTTGTTGAAGTCTTGTTACGTTGAGAAAATCCCTTTTTGAAGGCTGAACCATATTAGGATTCCGAACTCGTGCTGTATCTGCATAAAAGTATAAATGCCGAAGCTTCAAAGCGCACTGGGTTCAGCCAGTTGCGGTGATTGTAGCATTCCATATGCCCATTTAGAACATATCTTGCACATTAGTTGGATTATCAATCGTCTGTTATGGTGGAGTGAAGTTGACTGCCTGTATCGGTCTCCTGCGCATCGGCTTCTGCGCAGGCTAGGATTAGCATAGCGTCAAACATGTCTGCCATGGAGAGTGTGCCTGTATGTCAGGTTTCGATGAACACATGAACATCATGATTTTACTCATTTATGTTGTGCGGCGTTATGATGCCCTCACAAAAATCCGCACCGACCAGAACGTTATGACACGTGTATCGCCATAATTACCTTGGTGTCGTCATGACGGCAAGCTGAATTCAACATAAACACGTTGATTTACCCTTTCTCTGTCACACTCCATCGCTGCTCAATATTTCTTTCATTGCTTTTATTGTCCTACTTACACAAAACTTTTGAATATCCTATCTCGATGTTTCCGGTCATTGACCACGCCTGTAGTGTTTTGTTTGGTGGAGTTTCTGCACACCACATGTCCATGTTAAAGTCTCGGTACGAAATATATATCCACTGCAATTGCATAAGTCGGCGTTTTAGATTCAACAGTTCAACGCTGCGTACTGCGGAAATTAATGTCCCTTCTTACCCATGGAGACTCTTGTCTGTCACCAGCACAACCCCCGTAATCCCGTGCCCGACAGCCTACATTCCCCCCCCCACTCATAACCCCCTCCCCACAGTTATTTCTACTGAAAAAGAAAGGGGCACCTCTTTTCACTTAATTTCACGTTGCCAATATTTGCTGAGATTTCTCGCTGCCTCTGGCTTCAGTGAGGCGGCCCAGCCTACAGAAGACAGGCCGGTTATTGCGAATCTGTCCAGTAATCTCTGGTCAGATCAGCACTCCCCTCAGGATCCCGTTTCTCAGCCCTGCTCCAAATCCCCGTCAACAACCAGCCGTGCATAGCAATGTCCATCCAATAACTTTATAAGGAATCTGCTCCCGGGATCAAGGCGGGTGCAAAGTAGGATTAGGGGGGCGTTAGCGGATGTCAAGGCCGCGTCAAGCAAATGGAATGCTTTGAGAGGCAGGCACCGGGTGCTGTATGGGGGCGGGCAATTGCTGCTATTTAGCAGGGCAATGAGGCGGGCCAAGCAGGAGATTAGGGCCAATTGACTTCCTCCCGCACACTCTCGCGCAGATGGTCAGGGAGCAATGGGCACTTTGGTTAAACATAGTTGCATTGGCGCCCTGGTTGAAGACAGCAAGTCACCTTTGATTGGCCTAAGTTGTAATAAGGCTCTGTTAACTTTATTTGACCTATGACCCCCTGTGGGTTCGGGGATAGAATAGGCCCAGTGCATTTATAGGGGGCAACCTGTTGGCCGTGGGTTGCAACTGATGTCGGTGGGCATTGGGATCTTTGTGGTTTATTGGAAGGTCCTTCCGAGGGCTATATCTGCTACACACCACTATGGCGTGGATTTCGCCCTAGACGAGAGGCTGGAATGGCCTGGTCCAGTCCATCGGCTGGTGGTGACATGCCCTAGGATAATCGTTTGTTTGGCCTATGTTGTAGTGATTGGCGCTATGGCTGAAGACAACAAGTGACCTTTGTTTGGCCCATGTTGTATTGGCGCTATGGCTGAAGACAACAAGTGACCTGTGTTTGACCTATGTTGTATTGGCGCTATGGCTGAAGACAACAAGTGACCTGTGTTTGGCCTATGTTGTATTGGCGCTATGGCTGAAGACAACAAGTGACCTGTGTTTGGCCTATGTTGCGCTCTGGCTGAAGACAACAAGTGACCTGTGTTTGGCCTATGTTGTATTGGCGCTCTGGCTGAAGACAACAAGTGACCTGTGTTTGGCCTATGTTGTATTGGCGCTCTGGCTGAAGACAACAAGTGACCTGTGTTTGACCTATGTTGCGCTCTGGCTGAAGACAACAAGTGACCTGTGTTTGGCCTATGTTGTATTGGCGCTCTGGCTGAAGACAACAAGTGACCTGTGTTTGGCCTATGTTATATTGGCGTTCTGGCCGAAGACGATTGCGTCTAGCTATTTTAGTTTATAATGACTGTGACTAAAGCTCTAATAAGGCCTATTAGCTCTGTTTTTACCTTAACAGCGTAAACGTCACTACAGTGCCATAGTGAGTCTCCCTCTCCCCTCTCTCTCTCCCTCCCTCCCTCCCTCCCTAACTCTCTCTCTCCCTCTCTCTCTCCCTCCCTCTCTTTCCCCTCTCTCTCTCTCCCTCTAGCTCTATCTCTTCTCCTTCCCTCCCTCCTGCCTCCCTCTCTCTTTCTCTCTCTCTCTCTCTCTCTCTCTCTCTCTCTCTCTCTCTCTCTCTCTCTCTCTCCTCCGTCACTTTCTCTCTCCTTCCGTCACTGTCTCTCTCCTTCCCTCTCTCTCCCTCCCTCTATCCCTCTTTCTCTCTCTTTCCCTCCTTCCTTCCCTCCGTCCGTCCCTCCCTCCCTCTATCACTGCCTTGCTCGTGTAACCACCCACCTGCGGATGATCTATCACTGCCTGGCTCGTGTAATCACCCACCCGCGGATGGTCTATCACTGCCTGGCTCGTGTAACCCCCACCTGCGGATGGTCTATCACTGCCTGGCTCGTGTAACTACCCACCTGCGGATGCCGACCTGATGTTCCTCACACAGGTATTTACAGTGTTGGGATTCGTTGAATAAAGGAGTCTAGCTTCTTTCCATCATGTTGCCATGGATATAGGCGTTAAGCTTACGCCCGGTTGCTTCCACACAGTCGCACTCATTAACCCCTTTTGATGATAACGCCCTGAAAGCACCCTCCTTTCCCAGCAGCAGCATCATCATCATCATCAGCAGCAGCAGCAGCCCGCTGTGACATTAAGCTCCCGCTGGTACAAAGTGTATCAACCTTTCATATCATCTACTAACAAGTGTGGACGTCGCGTAGATTTGAAAGACTCCACATCAAAGTCGTTTCCTTGCGACTGAGCAGAGACTGAGAAAGCATTGAAGGTGACAAGAATTGCCTTTTTGAAGTGGGTGCCGTTCGTGTCATGTAAAAGTACAATAAGTCTCATAGAAGCTGGGTGTATGCCGTGTGAAAGCGCACTAAATTGTGGAGGAATATGGCTGGTGAGCGCATTGACCTGGTAGTGGCCGCCATGGATCACACCATTCATTGAATGGATTCAGGTCGTTTTCTATTGATATTGGTGGTCGTGATAATGCACGGTGTTCAGAGAAACAGCAGTATCTGCATCAATAAGCTGGTTCCGGCAAGTCGCGCTGATTTCGCAGCAGCAGCAGCAACAACACGAGCATCAGCACCTGCTTCTGTGACAGCGGCAGCAGCATCAATAGCTGGTTCGTGATATCGCGCCGTGTTCAGATCCTCACCATCATCACCGTCATTATCCTCACCATCTTCACCGTCTTTATCCTCATCATCATCACCGTGATTATCCTCATCTTCATCACCGTCATTATCCTCACCATCATCACCGTCTTTATCCTCACCATCATCACCGTCATTATCCTCATCTTCATCACCGTCATTATCCTCATCATCATCACCGTCTTTATCCTCATCATCGCCGTCATTATCCTCCTCATCATCGTCTTTATCCTCATCATCGCCGTCAATATCCTCATCATCACCGTCATCATCATAACAATAATAGTAATAATCATCATCATCAGCAGCAGCAGCTCGGATGACGACAGCGCAGCCACCTGTTGCTCCTGAAGATGCATTTTCCCTCAAAGGAAGACTTACTCATATAGCAAGCTCTTCCCTAGCTCACCTCGATCACTCGGCCGTGGAATTAGATCCCGCGAAGGACGTTCCATTACTCCCTTGGACGATTGCATTCCATACCCCCTCCCCGAATAATTCAAGCATCTACGTCGCCGTATCTCGTTCTTTGACCAGCACACCTCGATGTTCACGAGCCGATCCAGCACCTGTCATCGAACCACCCAACAAATCTCACTCATCGGCAGTCGATTTCAATAGTTGCGCCTTACACAGGGGACTTTTATGGTCGAGAAAGCAACCTTTTTCCGGAAAGAATTGCTGCTACTCGAGTTTGTTATCGAAACATCATGTCATAAGCCGGTGAATTGCTGATTTGTGACCGGTGATTCCGCGCCAAATTGGACTCGCTGCTGGGCTCCTCGGCCCCCTCTTTTGTGCGGTATGTATTTCTCTCTTTTGACTGCCCAGATAATCAATGCACAGAGACGGTATACATGAATATAAATGGATGTTAAAGGCAATGCAAAGGGAGGTTTGACGCGGCCTGTGAGTTCGTGTGACGTGGCTTGAGCGGTGAACGCGCAGACTGCATAACCGCGCGACATTTAATCGCGAGTCCTCATGATGCGACGAAGGATTGAAAAAAATGCCAGTTATGGATAAAGGCTGAATGACCGCTTCTCCTATGTTGGATTTTGTCATTCACTCTCTCCCAGCGGAGATCCAACGGGATACTGCAGGAGTTGTATGTTTTATCGAAGGGAAAAAAAGCCTGACGGTTGAATAAAAGATGACGCTGTGATTGAAGGAGCTCGGTGTAACTTAAGAAAACAGCCTGTTAATGTCGTCTCCTAATGGTGCTGCTACCTGCTAGCCGTCAGCATGTCGCTTGGAATAAAAGCGCTCTTAATACGCGCCTCGTAAGCACAGCATTGACCTACCGTGACACCGCGACCGCTCAATGGTCATGACGGCCGAGCCAAATAATGCTCTTAATATTCACCTGAGCCATCTTCGGGATCATCATTTCGCTCCTGTTCCCGGACAGACCAAACCATGTCATGCTCCGCCCGCGTCTGCTTGCTCGCGTGGCAAATTCTATCTTCTGTGTGAGAAAGGGAACTACTTTTTGTTGCGGACGCCATGCTGTGTGGCATGTCGCCAGGTTCTCAGGTGAGCCCAGATGACGCTTTGATGTCTGCATTTGTTTTGGTAATTATATTCCATTTAAGTCACATGCTGCGGTTGTTTATTAATTACCAAGGTGGATGAAAATGCATTGAATGAGTCGAATCAGCGTATTAATCACCACATGACCCACAAATTTGTAGCGCACCACCGGGTTGCGAACCCGCGACCTTTGGGTTAAACGTCACGTCCATCCATTACGGAGGAGATAGTTTGGCGTACTGATAGCTTAGAGATGCTGAAGCTGGCATTCGATCACTTACCACCGCTTCATCCTCAACATCTCAGTCAACCTTATCATCCCCCCCACACTCACACACATACTCCCTCTTAGTTCTGGCGTCCAACGATAATTCCCGACATAAGTCAACGGAATTATCAAGAGTTCCGCTGCTTTTTTTAGCTAATAAAATCAACTCACCAAACATTTATAGGAACAGAAGCTGAATTTCAGCAACAACAGTATCTTGTGAATAAGTATTTTGGCCTAAAACACACCAAACGGTAATATCTGAGCCCGACTTGGCAACATGGCGGCGAGGCGGCGGAAACTGACCAGCGGGAGGATACACCAATTGGAACATAGGCGAGACTACTCACAAGACGCGGGTTCACAGGGACTATTTGTGGCACGAAGCTAAAAGCTAAAATGACCTTGTCTAACATGTAGAAAAGGCCACTAACATTCACTGTCGCACAAATATCACACCGAATCACGAAGAAAGCAACGAAAACCTGGGGAAAAGGCGACAGGAATTATCAGCTATAGTTTTTGCCTATGTTCTCACCGCCTTATTTACATCGGAAGTTTCTGGGGCTGTCTGGGATATCGTCCTCTGCGCTTGTATTTCGGAAGAAAATATCACCGGTAAACTTGGAAAGTTATCGAAAATATAGTTTTCCGCAGACGATAGGAATATGAAACATTATCTCGAACCGAATTAGATAATAACTTTCGACACTGATCGCCCGAAACTCGTCAGAACATGCACGTTTCGTGAAAAAAGTGGTGAGTTCTGGGTTGATCGAATGCATCGACCAAAAAATTTTGCTTAAACTGTTGGACCGACAAGGTGATTAATAGAACCTGGTGTTGGTCTTTTGGGCTAGTGGGAACAAGTCGTCACGCCATTAGGTTATTTATTTACGAACCTGGGTCGTTTGTTGCCGTTGATAGGATGGAATAAAGAATTGGTACCAGGAAGGCCACACACAGTAGCCATCTTGTCGCCACAGTCTTAGATATCGGTGAACTCGTCTCCCGATAACGTCAGATTCCGAGCGCATCTTTTATTTCCCGACAAAGACGCTCCGTGTACTGTTTCTGCACCAGTGGTTTGTCGTTCTCAAAAAATATAATTCCCAAGCGGCTGTCATTCTCTGTATTTTAATATAGACGGGAGGAAATGGTGAAATACATATATACTCAGGGGGTGATTTCGGTTTTGCCTCTGTTGCTGGAATTCGATGAAAAGTGAAACAATAATGAAGAAAAGAAGCTGTCGTATATGTAAATGGAACCTGTTAAGTTGAAACATATGCGAATTGCTTCCACAATGACACCCTTTGTCAACACATGTAGCTCGCTATTCAGTTCCTTATTGAACCATATTGGGTATGATTGCTTTTGTTAACCCTCGTTCATTATTCATAATGACTAACGCCAAGGTTTATAGGTATAATTTACCCGCTGCGAGATTGAAACGCGTCTGTCATGACCAGGTCACGTGGTCATTGTCGGGTAGCGTTGATTGTCCTGGGAAAGTGACAAGCACCCCAGCGTCCGCGATTTACCGAAAATGGGCCATTGTTGTCCGTTGTAAGGTTGTCCTTTTCATGTGCTTGCTTTGGGACCTCGCTATTCACATTGGTTCGCTTGGGTTATTCATTATTTTCATTTACCAATTCGCTCTTGTTTTGCCAATCCAATAAACTATGTTATTGGCTTCATTCAACGTCAGATGCTTTTCCAATCGACCACAATAACGACTCCGTATGATATTGTACCAACGCAGTTTTTCTCCCAATCCACCGTGTAAATCGTGTAACAGCGTGATAATTTACCCGCAAACGACCACCAGCATCGCCTCATCACGCATTATACACTCGTAGATTTGCGTTGTTTGTCACTCTATCCAGAAGATTGATAAAAACGCGGCAAGCACTCTCGGGAAATTAGTGCGATTTGAGTACACCGTGGTGTGAAATTACAAAGCGTCTAGACGCTGAGTTGGGATGTGTGTAAGGCTGGTCTCGGTTGGCGTTATCAGGACACAGCCAACATATGCGCTACTGTTCCGTCAAACCTCACGATCACAGGCCACTCCAACTCTTCGCTTATATAAACTTCATGTGTTAACGCGTTTTAAGACTCGAGTGCCTATGTCCCATGGTGACACGTACTGTGGGCACATTGACAAATGCACACCGAGCGTAACGACATTGATACCAGCTTCAAATGACCATTTGAGCTTGTCCATTGAGAGTGTCATGCAGGGAGATGTAATTGCAATATGTCGTTGAATTCAGCGAGAATGAAACCTGATTAGGTACGGATTTAACTGAAAACGAGTGTTTGGGAACAGTTAACTTCGATTTCCCCCTGTTCCTCCCTCCCTCCCCCTCCATTTATCCCCGAAGGCAGCTGCTCAATCAGGGCAATCTTATCTATTCACCCTTGTAGGCACTATATAACACATGAGTGTTGGTGTGCCGTTAAACTCTATCTTTACTCACTTACTTACTTCTAGTCAAGGTCACTGCGGCCATCTGTTACATAATAGAGAAATAGATACCTGTCTGGTATTCGCTCTGATTTCGTTATAAGTATATACTCATCAGATCAGCGAGAGAGCCTGTTTTATGTGCCGGGCTAAATCGGCCCGGCTACTTGCCGGAAGTGGATCTATTATCAAATAGAACCGCGCCTATTGGAATACTTTGGGCGCAAGGGACATGCACGCCTTGTTCAACCAGAATACTTTAGGCGCAAGGGACATACCCGCCTTGTTCAACCAAAATCCCCTCACGATTTTAGCAACCATTTTAAATTCTGCCTTACAATGTCAGATATCTGCCGTCTTTATAAATTGCCTCTCACACCGACCGAGGACAGATTTCACCCCCTGCCCCTCACCACTTTCATCTAGAATAATGAAATTTGTTCTGATGAAAATATAATGCACGTATTTCTGACAGGGCTTTTTAATCTCCATACTGAGAGCATTTGTATCCCGTCCGCATGTTTTAATATATCATGAGATATTAGTGTATGACGTGAGGACTTCGGATAGGATTCCGACACTCGGTCATTTGTCACAGGGACAGACCGGTAACGTGGCAGCGGGGTAGATGATGTATACGGCGGCTCAAGGAGCGGGGAGCGCATCCGGGTTCTGATGACGTGATGAGGGATAGATTTGATTGGATATGCTGTAGAGTTAGGGTGGCTGGGGGGATATTGAGACGCCGTGACGTGTAGGTAATGACGTGATGGTAATCACGTGTAGGTAATGACGTATGGCACAACGACTTTCATAAGAACAACTTATTTGATGACACTATGACTTGATCGTATAATGACCTAATATGGAAGTTGGGTTGATACAATGGAGTTGGCTGGATGATGAAAGCTTTAAAGGGTACTTCATGTTGAAGATGATGAGATAGTCGAGGGTGATCGAACCTAAGGTGGCACGAAAACTTTAAAAGGGACTGATATATGAATTGACCGATTTAGCCACATTCTATTTCTAACAAGCTCAGTTTCAAAACTCCTATCACAGTTCGTCACAGGATCAACGTATAAGCGGCTAGTCGCGAGGGGTGTTTAATGAATCTGTTTATGTCTGCTGCCTTACCGAACCAGCTCGGCAACAATGCCGTCTTCGCCGTTTTCCATCCCAACGGCTTTGGATATAAGGGGAATATTAGTTGGGCTGGAGCGAGTTGGGCTATGAAAGAGTATGGTTAATTCCATAAGTAAGCTCGCTCAGGCCCTCGTTAGGGCCTCCAAATGACCATTCTATAATGAAACATTATTTACAGAGCTGTCTCTATCCTACAATCGTCGTTATTTTATATGCTGTATAGCTATGGTCGACCTCGATCTTAATGGCGCATTGGGTCAATGGTTCAAATAGACAATACGAAACGACCGTCTGATAGGCTCAATCTGACCCAGTTATGGAATCCTGTCTGGTGCGGATCAATTTCCTGTTTCCGGTATCATGACAGCTTGGTTGTTGGTTCTTGGTGTCAATATCTGGACTAAGTGGTGTATACTGTGTGTTATATCGTAAATGTTCCATCTTGTAGTGAATATACTCACGACTTGCTGTTTCATTGTCAAATCAGTACGAGTGCCTGTTATAAGAATCATGACTTCTTGGTGATGTCTGGCCAAAGTATCATGACTGCATGGTGATGTCTGGCCAAAGTATCATGACTACATGGTGATGTCTGGCCAAAGTATCATGACTACATGGTGATGTCTGGCCAAAGTATCATGACTACATGGTGATGTCTGGCCTAGATATCATGATGAATGGTGCTGTCTGATACCATGCTTTTTCTCCATACTATTGTAATCGTGACTTAAGCTAAGTATGTGCCCATCCATGGGTTTTTAGAAACGAAGCTTTGACAAAGCAGTGTTAAATTGCTTATAATTTCCACAGCTACCGGAATGAATCTGATCTGCCAAATGTATGATACATCTAGCTATGTGCATTCATTTCTCTACAGGTATTAGTTTATCCTTAGCAATCTATCATACTTACACCTTTAGGGAGCACCATAATAACCTCTGTTTTGATTGATCTGGGAGTCTCATATTGGATGGCAGGTGCCACAGACAGGTGCTGATTGATGCCGGCGTTATTGATGTGGAGATGTGAGTCCCGGAGATACACATGATAGACTTTCTGGGATCATCTAACGCCTTTTGTTTGTGATATGAAAAGAGTCCAGGATAGCTACTAAAAAACGTCAGTCCGTTTGACAGGCATTAGTTTTGACGGACGGGCAGATCCTTGAGTGCGGCTTTCCGATGAAACAATCCATCTTCTGCAGATAAAACCCCTAAATGTAAAGTGTATGGAACATAATTGGGCGCCAAACGATCCTTTGTTGTTGTTGTTGCTATTGTTGTTGTTGTGTTTGGTTTGTTGTTGTTGTTGTTGTTGCTATTGTTGTTGTTGTATAATGCCAAGAACTGCTACTTATCTTCATGGAGTTCAATGACATTCACACTTGGGATGATGTTAGGTCTAGTATGTACGAAATTGTTAGTATTGTATTTTATATTACTTACTGGGATATATAAAAGTATGTATCTTACAGGAAAGTCTGTTCGTGGTGGAGACAACTGCTTGTATAATGTTGAAGCAGAGTTAATATGTTCAAAATAATCAGAATGTAAAAGTTTTGATCAATTGGGAGGTTTTTCCAAATAAGCACACTAGTTTTCATGACAGGAATATCCTATCAATAAGATATTGTCTTGTTTCAAACGGATACCAAATTGTGCATATGAAGTATTGTTAATCAATTCAGTTTGCTCCTGTGAAAATGGTCATTTTAACTAGCTGAATCTCATTGCTAGCGTTAATGGGTGCATGGATCGAACTATCATTATCAGTATGACTAACATTCATATCGCTATTTCATTAATTGTCATTAAAGTATGCGTTTGTTATTATATTTATAATTTTTAATAATATTATCACTTTTGTGGTATTGACTTCAGTAGAGGCCATCTTATTCGCGTTTAATTGATTCCCACACGAGTCCTGTAATCGCGCTAGGGACGACGTTCAAATGTCACATTGTCAATTGCCTGTTATAAGTTTCCCGTGCTATTTTTAGCACTAGCAGCCCTGTTTTTCCCCTTCCCTCTTGATTTGTAAATCCAATAAACTCCGTTTATTTGCTCAATCAACATCAGTTGCTTTTCCAGTTCACAACTATAGCGACTCGGTGCCGAGTTGTTACGTTGTAGTTCGTTACAATCCGCTGTGCCTTGATCATACAGCAGCGTAGTAATTTCTCCTCTAGTGACCGCTGCCTTCGCCCCATCATCACGCATTACAGACTCGCAGAAAAGCGTTCTCCGTGGCTTGATGTACAGGATAAAAAATGCTCTCGCGGGAAATGAATGTAAGTTGAGTTCACGAGAGAGGCGTATGAATGGTAATGAATGAAGTTATTCGTAGGACATTTGGAGTGACAATTATGAATTCGACAGGATTTTCTGTTCATGGCTGACCAATACAATGGCTTTGGTAATATGGTAGTTCGTGTTTAATGCAAGGCCCACTGCTGAACACCTACTGTCGTATCAGACTAGATGATTTGACCTTGTCTCTCACAGTGTGACCCCTACACTTCATAAGTTAACCTTCATTCACCCCAGTTGACTCCTGCTCGTGTGATATAGCCCTCCTATACGCACTGTGACCTTTCATTCGGTTCACAGCATTTCTCACGGTTTGACCTATTCTTTCTTTGGTTTATCCCTTTTCTCGTTGTTTGGCCGTTGATCTTGTGATTTGACCTTTCCGCTGGTAGATGTCTCTTTTCACAATTTGACCCTTTCTTTTGGTTCGACCTCTACCTTCTTGCTTTGACCTCTGAGCCAGTAGTTCGTCTCTTCATTTGATCTCGTCGATGTATATGCCCTCATGGAAGACACTGGACAGGTTTCCTTGCTATCTTCAAACCGAAACATCATGTATTTGCAGAGAACTCGCAATACATCGCACGTTATTACATTATCAGAGGATGTTTTAGTCACTATGTTGCAGAGATTTAACCACATTTTCCAAGGGCACGAGGAAAGAAGGTACTTAAAATCACGACGACTATAGAATACACTAAAGACAAATACACTAGTTGATTTAGCATCAATGTTCCATTCGACATTCTGGGTTATGAAGATAATTTGAGATTGGCAACGTTGAATGTGGAATATGTTTGAGCTAAAGTGGTGTGGAGCCAAAGCAATTACCCAGAATAGGGTGGTAATGAAAAGATTAAGATGAATGTGTTTATTAAGAAGGTAGTCAAAAGGGATTAGTGGTGAAGAGGCGAACGTGATGGGGATGCTGGAGGGGAGAGCGATGAGGCCGAGGATGTGATGGGGATGCTGGAGGGGAGAGGGATGAAGCAGAGGATGTGATGGGAACGCTGGAGGGAGAGGGATGAAGCGGAGGACGTGATGGGGATGCTGTAGGGAGAGGGATGAAGCGGAGGATGTGACGGGGATGCTGGAGGGGAGAGAGATGAAGCGAAGGATGTTATGGGGATGCTGTATGGAGAGAGATGAGGCCGAGGATGTGATGGGGATGCTGGAGGAGAGGGATGAAGCGGAGGATGTGATGGGGACGCTGGAGGGAGAGGGATTAAGCGGAGGATGTGATGGGGATGCTGGAGGGGAGAGGGATGAAGTGGAGGATGTGATGGGGATGCTGGAGGGGAGAGGGATGAAGCGGAGGATGTGATGGGGATGCTGGAGGGGAGAGGGATGAAGCGGAGGATGTGATGGGGATGCTGGTGTTGTTCTAGATACTGGCTGCTCTCACTTGTCACGATCTCACCTGTCACTCACGTTGTCTACTTGGCAGATTGGGGCGTAGCTATCACAGTGCATGGGCGTGGCTCCGTGGCAGATGAGCGTGGCATTAGATATACTTACCCATTTCAGAGTGTAACGTTGAAGAAACCGCGCCCTGTTAGAATGATATCCTCGAGGAGAAAAAACTGTTACATTATGATATCTGATGTTAGAATTGACTTATCGCATGGCACCCTACTCGCAGCCAATCAGAGCTCGAGAAAAAGCTCGGTCTTTTTCCCATATCACCTCAAACGCAGAGTTTGCCGTGCGATAACTGCAACCGTGTCGATATACCACCGAGAAACAACTTCATTTGAGATGGTCCCTCACAGAGCACCGCTGCTCTAGCATGGCAACACTTCGGAGATTCTTAATATCACGCACACTTTACAAGTCTTAAAACGAAGGTAATCTCAAGAGTCATTTGCTTGCTAGCCGCTAATCTGGTTGCGTAACGCTCATCGGGAAGTCACGGTATTATCCCATCTCCCCTAACATCAAACAACGGCGAAGTCGGCGGAGCTCTAATTACCGGAGTTAGGAAATTTTTGCAAGTCTCACACAACAAATTATCGAAGCATAGAGTCGAAAAAGATAAATCTCCGAGATCTCCTATAGTTGAATCCATCATGACAGGCAGCTGATGCCGAATGGGGGATTAAGGGACCACCTCTCATATTTACAGGTCCCAGGCAGATACCTTACATAACATAGGTTCACGCTGATTATCATTATTAGGAGACAGCGTCGTGCTTGATTATCGCGTGTAGGTGCCATCGCGATAAGTATGTTATCGCATGGTCACGTGGGGTATCTCTGGACTCATTAACCTGTTGGCTGTCATTGGTTCACTTGCACCAAATGACTGACGGGTGGAATGAGCGCTGCCCGATTCACCCATCGCTGTCACCTCGTGACCGTCGATGATTTATGCTCGCTGCTTCATCTCTGTTCGCTACATGACAGTCGATATGCGATTTCTTCAATATTATGTGTTTCATCTGTCTAAATCGTGATGCATTCGAACAGTACTCGTGCCTGGTGTTGCCTGAGAAATGCTCAAACAAGAGCATTCACGTTTGACGCCCTGGGTACTCGTGACAATAAGTTTGTACTCCCCAACTCCCTGACCATCATCAGCGCTTCAGGCGAGAGATTATTCTGCCGATTGTTGATGTTCAAACATACTACTGAGCGAAAAACATCAACCAATCACCTCCTCCATCTTCCATGCAAAATTCCTCCGGCAAATACACCTAACTGTGCTAAAGCGGTGGAACTGTCTCGAATGGGGAAATCAGTTAGCTGGCTATTTGTCACACAAGACGTTTCAAATCTTTCTCTTCATCAATTTTCGGGAATACGACAGAATGATATCCCCTGGGAAATAACGCCTGTAGGTAATCTCGAACGATGATTGTCTGGTCATAAGGGGAAATGTTTACCGGATTAGGTCTTTGTTATTGTAGATTGAGAAGCTTGTCCATTGGTTACGTCTTAGTGGTCTGGTGTAGATTGAGAAGCTTGTCCATTGGTTACGTCTAGTGGTCTGGTGTAGATTGAGAAGCTTGTCCATTGGTTACGTCTAGTGGTCTGGTGTAGATTGAGAAGCTTGTCCATTGGTTACGTCTAGTGGTCTGGTGTAGATTGAGAAGCTTGTCCATTGGTTGCGTCTAGTGGTCTGGTGTATATTGAGAAGCTTGTCCATTGGTTACGTCTAGTGGTCTGGTGTATATTGAGAAGCTTGTCCATTGGTTACGTCTAGTGGTGAAGCTTGTCCATTGGTTACGTCTAGTGGTCTGGTGAGAAGCTTTTCCCGTTACGTATATTGAGAAGCTTGTCCATTGGTTACGTCTAGTGGTCTGGTGTAGATTGAGAAGCTTGTCCATTGGTTACGTCTAGTGGTCTGGTGTAGATTGAGAAGCTTGTCCATTGGTTACGTCTAGTGGTCTGGTGTAGATTGAGAAGATTGTCCATTGGTTACGTCTAGTGGTCTGGCGTAGATTGAGACGCTTGTCAATTGGTTGCGTCTAGTGGTCTGGTGTATATTGAGAAGCTTGTCCATTGGTTACGTCTAGTGGTCTGGTGTATATTGAGAAGCTTGTCCATTGGTTACGTCTAGTGGTCTGGTGTAGATTGAGAAGCTTGTCCATTGGTTCCGTCTAGTGGTCTGATGTAGATTGAGAAGATTGTCCATTGGTTACGTCTTGTGGTCTGGTGTAGATTGAGAAGCTTGTCCATTGGTTACGTCTAGTGGTCTGGTGTAGATTGAGAAGCTTGTCCATTGGTTACGTCTAGTGGTCTGGGCTGATTGTCGATAGCGGTGAGAGTAGATGTTATAACGCGACAACAAGAGCCTTAAAATGAAATGTGAAGTATGGGAGTTAACATAGATTCATTTTCTTTAGTCGTTTGAGGCAGATGATGATGATGATGATGATGATGATGATGATGATGATGATGATGACGACATAATGATGATGATGATGATGCCGAGTGATAATTTTAGTAATTATGATGATCATATTCGTGATGATGATGAATTTAATGATAGTGATGATGATGACAACAAAGGAGATGTTGAGGATAACGATGATGATGATAGTGATGGTGATGATGACAGGGATTGTCACGTTGGTAGTAATGATGATGACATAAAGATCCTACTCCAAGTATTGTCATTGAACACTCCTCCTGCTATGAGGAATTCCCGTCTTCTAACAAGCTCCAATCCGACCTCGGCTCTTCTTCTGTGTGGTCGAATGAACCCATAACGTCATCGGACTAACTCTGTCTGACATCAAGGTCACATGGTCGCTTGTACCGAGTGCGTGCGCAGCTTACTGGCGTTATTGAGGTTGTCATTCTGTCTATATCTACAGCGGCTGATGATCCCTTGGGTTTTCTATTGGCTGGTCAAGTGAATGATCTGCTATCTCATGGCACCATGGGTGGAGACGTTATTTTCGGTGTCAACATTTCTATATATAGCTGTTGTTGTTACTGGCTTTGTTTATTGACTGTATCTCACATATAACATACGTACAGAGAATTACCATTGTTAACAATGGTTTTGTTTTATTCCGGGTTGAAAGACAGCCGATAAAAATTCATGCTGATGAAGTCACCGCAGGCGTTCGGTGCTCGAGATAGGATTCCGAGCATCGGGCATATTCACAACCGTGCCACCCTTGCTTGGAAAACTAGCATTGAAATCCGAGCGCCGGTGATGACTGAAAAGGAGATGCTACCCCATACTTAGCCCTACAAGACGTCTGCGTAGACGTCTTACCGTTTCTCGAAACAACGCAACTCAATTATTTTTAGATCGATTCAGACAACTACCAAACACCAAACATACACAAGTGATAGAGTTATAGAATGCAATGATGTTTTACGGACAATTTCATCCCTTTTCGGCTGGTGATTTCATCCGTGGTAATTATTTATAGTTCGATCAATTTGGGAAGCGGTAAAAAGTCAGCAACATGTTTGTTTACAAGTTCAAGACCACATGCATTGCGCGGGGGGGGGGGGGGGGGGGGCACTTAAGTGTAAAGATATAGTATACATGTGCCGCACGAAGGGGGGTGGTTTTTTCAAACATCTCGACTTTTACGACGGGTTAGACATTCGCATAATACCTTGTACGATGGAGTATACTTTTTCTCATTCTCAACGAGTACAACGGGTACAGGTTTTCGAGGTCCCGCGGCACACCCCTATCCGAGTTAGGGTAAGTGCCCCCCACTTGGGATGCTAAGGCAATGCGGGAAATCGCGAGAATTAATAGTTTCCAAAATGGCAGACATCGTATCGCGATTTGTTAGGAAACGAACTATCGATGCCATTTATTGAAGAATAGCGTCGAGTGGTGGTAAGTTTTTTGGCGCGTAAAGTCTATTTTTTGTAAAGGCTCTTGATATATGTTATTTTCTAGGTACGCAGAGTAGTCCTTCAACCCAAACGAGAACTTGCCGACTGTGTTTGACGAACTCTTCGTAACGGTATAAATTCATGTTACCGTTACACCGGAGCTAACCCATACTATGATGAATGCCATAGCGTGCGTGGTAGCTATAACTTACCTTACGATCCACGGCAGTCCTGTTCCTACTTTAGCTGGAATTCCATTGTCGAACAGAGGCTGCTGATGCTGACAATGTGTAGCCTTTACGGGAGAGGGGGTTGGGGGTGGGGGTGGTTGGAAGGCCGTCATGCACACTGACGGGTAGCAGTGTGTTAAGTGCTCTTGTTTCTTGTGGGGTTTGTCGCTTTAGCTTTCTGACAGCGGTTGTGCTCCGATGTGATGTGATGCCACGAGCGCATTAGGTGGCGTGTCGCAATGACGTCAGAGTGTGGAGGGAACGTGACGTCACGTCGACTAGCGCACTATCCCACCTGCGCCCTCATCATGCCTCTCTCCACCTCTATCTTCACCCCGTTCCCCGCTCCCTCGGCCGCTCCATTTTAGTGTTTCCAGTTTGTCATCGCCCGACCTGCCTTACCTTTTCTTCCCTTTTCACTAACATATACCTGTGTTACCTGGCCTGATGAAAGGCGAATTTCGCACCCTCTGATGTAACATACGACGTTTCATGTGCGCTATGCGGTGAATATTTCAACGATTTCCACTGCAGGCGACCCATGCGTATCAAGTGATTGCCTACCTCCTCTGTAACTCTGGCTGCTAAACCGTGCGGGAACTCATGGTGAATTCATGTCGGGGTAGATTTGCCAGGTAAATCAATAAACACATCTCTAACGCACCTGGCTTAATTAGCCCTGATTCCTTCAGCGCAGTGTACTCACCTGTGATTGGGGTTGACTTTATGTGAGGTGGTGAGGACTGCATTGATTAGCTGAGACTACCTGGCTCGGCTTTCTCTCATGATCTGTTGTATTGATCGAGCTAGGTTAACGTTGAGTTCCTCAGTTCTACTGCTCGCCTCTTTTGTTACGAATACACACGCACTACCAGAGTGATTTGGTCAAGGAACTGATGGTTTGGTTGAATATATCGTTAGGTAGCGCCGCGGAAGCTTACCGGTGGCAAGGCGTGCTTTGCTCTGGCATTCCCTACCTCCGTCACGCAGTATTCCGTCAGCCATTGTTGTGGAGTAAAATGTTCCGTAATTCATTGCTCCAGCGTTCAATGTTCCGTCATTCATTGTCCCGTCATTCATTGTTGTACACTTAATGCTCCGTCAATCATTGTTCCGTCATTCAATGTTCCATCATTCATTGATGTAGTATTGAATGGACCGTAACTTATTGCTCTATCATTCAATGTACTCTCATATATTGTACTGTTATCAAGTGTCCTTCAATTTAATATTCCCTTCTAACATTATTCATTGTTCATTCTTCGAATTGCTCTAAAAAGTCTTTTTGTCTTCATTCACTGGTCTTTCATCCATTCAACCTGTTGCCGATCTATACTTAGGGGCATTTTCTATTCCACTCGTTTGTTCATTGCAAGTCCATTTGACATATGACTGGTCATTTACTCTATGGACCATTATTAACTGGTCTTTTACTCGATGGTCCATTTTAAACTGGTCTTTTACTCGATGGACTATTATTAACTGGTCTTTTACTCGATTGACCATTATTAACTGTTCATTTACTCTATGGACCATTATTAACTGTTCTTTTACTCTATGGACCATTATTAACTGGTCTTTTACTCGATGGTCCATTATAAACTGTTTTTTTACTCGATGGTCCGTAATTAACTGGTCTTTCACTCGATGGTCCATTATCAACTGGTCTTTCACTCGATGGTCCATTATTAACTGTTCTTTTACTCGATGGACCATTGTTAACTGGTCTTTTACTCGATGGTCCATTATAAACTGATTTTTTTTACTCGATGGTCCATTATTAACTGGTCCTCCTCATGATGGTCCTTTGATTATCGCTTATCCTTCTGTACTTTAACGTTTTGTGTTGTACTTGTTCGTTTACTGATTACCAATTCATCAATAAGTCCATTAGGCTTGCTTGCATTAGTCTATTATACATTAGATCTGCCTACATTTGTCCATCATCCATTAGACTTGCCTACATTTGTCCATCATCCATTAGACTTGCCTACATTTGTCCATCATCCATTACACTTGTCTACATTATTCTATTATCCGTTAGATTTGCCTATTTTAGTCCATTATCTATTAGACATTTATACATTAGTCCATTGACCGTTTGTCTTACCTACATAGGTTCGTTATTCAATAGACTTGCCGAAATTAATCCATTTTCCATTCTTTAACCCATTAGTTTATTTCCGCCTATTTCCCATGCTCATCCGCGGTATCCTCACGCCGGCTATCTGTTCGTCGCACTAACAGGTTTCGTTTACGATGTGAAAAACATTGCTCCATAGCACTGACTGCGTTATGATGTTGGTGCCATGATGGTCATTACTCTATATGGCACGTACATTGTGTTCAGGTTGATATGTTTAACCACCGTACAGCGTTGTGATATGTTATGGTCATTACTCCATAGCACTGACAGCGTAACGATATGTTATGGTCATTACTCCATAGCACTAATACTGACTGCGTTATGATATGTTGTGGTCATTACTCCATAGCACTAACAGCGTTATGATATGTTATGGTCATTACTCCATAGCACTAACAGCGTTATGATATGTTATGGTCATTATTCCCTACTCCATAGCGCAGTGACTCAGCGTTATGATCCATTATGGTCAATACATTCATTCATAGCAAATGTACAGCGTTATGATATGTTTATGGTCATTACTCATTGTTAACAGCGTTATGATATGTTGCTCGGTCATTTATCCATAGCACTGACTGCGTTATGATATGTTATTGTCATTGCTTCTTAGCATATCTCTAAGCAGTCTTATTATGCATTATGGTCATTTTCATCCATATTCTAAATTGTCCATCATTTCCATTAACCGGGACAATTTTCTCTAAAAAAATCCATTGTTGTTGCATCTGTCTTCCACTCGAAGAAATTAAGAATGTTACCATTTTTTGGAACCCACGCAATTCGTGGCAATCACGCTCCCTCCGTTACTCGATGTCGTTACGACGGGGCTGTGCTTTCACTCGATGGTCCATTATCTCTGGACGGCTTGTGTTTATTAACTGGCATTACTCGATGGTCCATTATACAGTGATTTACATGCGATTGAACGCCCCATTCGCCCCCCCCCCCCCTGCCCTTTCCCGCCCCTTTGATTATCGCTGTTCCTACTGTATGGCCCATTATTAACTCGTTGTTTTACCCTATCGGTTGAGTGACTGGCTTTGTCCAACTCCTTGCTTGTTGCTGGGGCCCAGCTGCGTGGCCACCAGCGTCCTCAGACGCTGCCATTGTTCACAGACGTTGCACTCATTTGTCCATCATCCCCATTAGTACTTGCCTACATTTGTCCCATCATCCATTAGATCTCCCGCGGCTACATTTGCCATCATCCATAACTTCAGACCCCATTCAATCCATAAACACCAATCCAACATCAACTATTAGACTTGTCCTCACCAACCCAGTCCTTGCGATCAACTACAGCGCCCGACCTGCGCTGTTTTGGACTGCAACAAGCAAATCTAATCAAAGTCTACTCTCTCTGCCACCCCAGGCTTTGATATATAGACGCGCGGTGCCTTCAAGAGTATATATAGTGAATGACTTTACAAGGACGTTGAAGGAGGATGGATTGGTGCGTCTTAGGGGAGCGTTATGATAATTGTGGTTGTATCTTAGTGCTGCGTCATTATACAGCCGGTGAAGCTGTTGGATGTGTAAATAGCACTGCATATATATGTTATAATATTCCCAGCGGCAATACTCCATTTGTTCATGTGCCATTCATATGACTCATGCGTGCTACCGTTATGTGATATGTGTAGCACTGTTGCCGTCGATTTGTTTGTGGCATTACTGGCTTAGCGCGCTCTGGTGCCGAGTGTGTTTGGCGCGCGATGGCAGCTTCAAAAGTTGTGTCGTGATAATTATACTATGACCGTGAAGGTGGGATCTTTCTAGTGTGTGTTTCGCGCACGCGCGGGTATAGCTCAGCCAAAGGATGTGGGGCATGGGATTTGTTCCGATGGGACAATATGGGGATCATTCGTCAGGCTTTTAGACCGAAAGTTGTGATTATATTGTAGAGGATATATCCATGCCAGGTTGGATCATTGTCGTAAAAGCTGCGTCTGCTTACGGCACTTATCAGGAAAATCCCGTTTGACGCAGATGGACGAGACTTGTGCATTTGGCGGCTTAGTGTTTCGATGAAAGATGAGCGTGTCGTATGAAGCCCGCTCAGCGCGACCCTGACCAGAGTCTGGCTTTGTTCCCCAGCTTGATTAGATGCGTTTGACTTGTCGCCAGCCCGCTGTCGCCCTCGATTCTGACCAGCAGCAGGGATCTCTACTTAGGATGCTGCCTATCATTTTATAAGGAAATTAAAAGCGTGTTTATGACAACCTTGAAATCGTTGTCTGCTTTTCGCTTTTATTGAGACAGATTACCAAGTTAACGAATTATGTCCTGTCTATTCCGGCAGTCGCGTCGGCTGTGTGTTTCCATTTATAACACGCTTTTTTCGGTGTGGGAGGAATTACGCATCGGTGAAATTAACCCCATCGAGGACTTGTGAAATCAATGTTCCCGCTGGAGATGGCAACGTCAACCCCACTAGCCATCGATATGCATGGATTATCCATGGCGGATGTTTGGCGCGCGATGGCTACGAGAGTTGTGTGCTATAATTTACTATGATTCCATGAGATGAGTGTGTGTTTCGCGCACGCGCGGGTGATCATGTGTGAGGATAACGCGTTGATTTCAGGCTTTTAGACCTGATTATAGCCGCTTATCCATGCACATTTCCATCCAGCGTATTCGTGATCATGTGTGAGGATAACGCGTTGAATATGCAGCTGAGTCACCTGAGAGACAGTCATTTAGCGCCTCCACGAGAGAGCAAACTCCGAGACATCGCGCCAAATTCAGGATGCGCGCGGGGCAAGTTCTACTTGCTGTTCGAGGGAGGGAGCTACTTTTTACTGCGGACGCCATGTTGCATGGCTTGTCGAGAGGTTCTCAGGTGGGTTGATTGGTTCTCAGGTGGCATAGGTGAATCAATTGATTCTGGCTGATATTAAAATCCTTTTCAGATGAATCGATTGATTTGATTTTATTTGGTTTGAATCAGGAGACGAATGATTGGTTCTCAAATAATTGATAACCCCAGAAAGTGATCGAATGTGAAATCGAATGCTATTTGGAGATATTCATGTTCTTGCGAACAAGCCTGGATTGTCAAGGTACGAGAAATCTTAAATTCTAAAGGTGCTACGCATTGTGATTCTTTGAAATTTTGCGTAACACCTTATTGTCAAGGGAGAAATCTTTGAATCCCCCAAGAATACCAAGGATAATTCTGATTTGATGAGTTCTGGCCATTCGGTTTATTGGGTCCTGTTGAGGTGGTTGCATCTCAGATTGTTGGTGGAGTGCGCGCGGGGCAAGTTCAATTAGTAGTTGAGATTTTTTACGGCGGACGCCCATGTTTTTTATCTTTACTGATATCTGTGGCATCTAAGTTTGAGTGATATTAAATCCTGTTTCAGATGAACGATTGCATTGAATGAATTTGGTTTGAATCAGGAGACGAAACTGTTCTCAAATAATTGTAGAAAAGTGAAGAAATGTGCGTTATGCCTATTAACACTTGTAACACCTACAAAGAACACTTTGAATCCCCCACAAGGTGTGATTTGAGACCTGGCCAAAACACCTATCTGGGTCCTGTTGAGGTGGTTGCATCTCAGATTGGTGGTGGAGTGTGATATTCAATTAGTCCCACAAACGTTGTTTATATTCCCACAAAACACCTGTCTTTCGTTTGTCCCAACAAGTCCACACCTCTTGACCTAAGAAGTAAGTCTATAAGAAGCATCCGAAACGTACGTGTAACGCACTGTGATTGTCCTACGAATTAACATACCTACACCTGTCTATACTGTGTGCATTGAGACCCACAAACACCTGTCTTCACTCATTCCAGCAAACACCTGTCTTCGTTTAGTCCCACAAACACCTGTCTTCGTTGAATCCCACAAACACCTGCCTACGAATTAACTACGAACACAATTGTCAACATTGACTCACCTGTAGGTAAATACATGTCCTAACGAGTCCCGTAACCTGCCAACATCGAGTCCTACGAACACACTTGTCAACATTGACTTACCTTGGTAAATCATATGTCACAGCGTAACACGAGCATTTATCCTCCTCATACTTCTCCTGCACATGGTACGAGCATTATTCCAGTCAGATGACTGAGCATCCATTATTGCCAGCCTTCGGTCTCCGGTGACTAATTGATACCTAGTCGGCCCGTCTTCTGCCCCGGCTCATTGCACATCGTCTACTATTCAGTTCACCTCACTCCTATCCATCAAAGATGGATAAGATGGATAACTGAGAGGATCTAGTTGTGTTGATCATTTCTTGGCTATGTACGGCGATCCTGATTGGAAGTGTATGCGCGCTGTAGTGATATTTCGTCATCTACTCTTTGATAACTCGACTAATCCATAGAAACTAGAAAACTAGAATGTTTACTTGCGACATAAACATGGCAAGTAGGAGGAGCCGGAATCACGAATTTAATTCTCATAATCGTATCTTAAATATATGGTTTTTATTGTCTGTCATTGACCGATCCCCAGAAGCACTCGACCACCAAAGTCTTTTGAGTGGCGATCGGTTACATCTACGTAGCTTCCCCCACGGCGTTTGGAAGGGCTTACAGCGAGACCCCAGCGCCCCCGTACCTTATCATTTATCATATCAATCACCCATAAAACACTGATGAATAAAGCTAATACTGCCCAAAGACACACTGTACCTAATATAACCAGGCTGCTATCGCTACCCCACATCTGTTCCTGGGACACGACAATGCTTTCAGAATGGAGACTGCGTATCATCTGAAGCTCTCAATCACACGTTGTAACCAGGGCAAATGGATCACATAAATAGATTGACTCCATTCTTCACAATCGTCGGTAACACGGAAGTCTTTGAGTGGAAAAAGAAGTCCTCTGCTAATGGAATCTCGTAACTGCCACCTACTACTTGTGGGTGTGCAACATTATGAAGAATTCGTTGATATTGGAATGACCATGTATGCTTACTCTCTGTTTGAGTTTTTATAACCAAGTTATACGCAGGAGAATATTGACGAATGATGAACGAAGAAGTATATTTTTAGTCTGAGTTTTCTTGAGCTATACAAACTATATTTCATTCTAAATTCCATATGATATTCACAGCAATAATAGATATGTGGCGGATATTGCCTTCTATTGGCAGCTGTAAGGAATTGATGATGAAAGAAGCGCATTTAATAAGGAAGATTTATTAATTCCATATCCAGTTTAAATTGATAATAAAATAATCAAAGAGCATTTCAACTATGAATTTGTTCTGTGAATTTTGTTGATTATCATACGGGGAACATCTCAAAGCACCGCATGATGATCTGATCAACGTGAAGAAGTCCCCTCCCATAGAGAACACATAAGGTATCCCCGCGAGAACACACCGCCTTTCATCTCATCCAGACCGGGCACGATAATGTCGCTATAGTCTGAACACCCGTCATTAATAAATCATTACTCCTCACAGATGCTATCGGTACTGTCCTTTTAACAAAGCAAGCATCGTAAGATAAGTTTGTGATTGCCAGGAAACAACATTATACGGTCGACAAAGCACAGGCGATGTGGCACTGTCTGGCGATATATGAACTGGTACTTATACTGGAGGAGACGTTAGCCTCATCAACCGAATTGAATATCTGATGTTATGTGATAAATGTAAGCAATAGATGCTGAATTGCATAACTAGTTCTTTTTGCATGCTATGATGAGACCGTATAGAGAGAGATGTTCTCATCTCGCCGTCTTTTTTAAAGGATGCTGAAAGAGAGTCAGTCTCAAGGCAAATAGAATAAAAACTGGTCAGGAAGCTGGTGGATGAGTGTCGATGTCAACGGGTACAGCTGGGCCGTGGCGGGCGTGTAGTGAATGCGTCTAAGCTGTCTAGATGATGGAGTGATTTAAGTATTCTGACTGCATAAAGAATGTTACCTATCCTATGATTGTCGTGAAAATGAATTGTTCCTCTTGAAATTATGGCGAGTTTCTGTCAAAAGTATTGTGTGTATGTTTGATCTCAAAGTGAAGAGATCAGAATTTAGGATACCTGTACACTAGTTTGACTCTGTGGATTCGATGCTGAAGCTTGGTTGGGTGGCTCCTTATTAACAAACTGTCTACTCTGTATCTTTTATTGACCTCGGTACCAACATGTTGATGTACACAGACTGCTACATGTATTGTGGTGTTTGTGATTTACTGTATGTGCTTGTCTGTACTGTATTGTCACTATTTACTTATATGACGTTGCCATGACGCTGGTCCAGCTCTGATTGGATGGACGCAAACACGAATCTCGTATGGTGCGCGTGGCTGTGATTTGTCTGTGATGTTTGCTGCGAAAGCTGCTGTAAAAGCCGTCATGGAAACGCGGTTATTATAGTGTCTGGGATGTTGTTAAGTTTGACATAGAAGCCTAATTTAGAATTGGTGAGTGGAGTGGTTTTATAAGAATGGCCGCTGAAGATGATTTCTTTGGTAAGGCGCTTATATGTAGGCGGTGAGAATGAGCTATTAGGACGTTTAAATGGATGCTGTCAAGAAGAGCCTTTTGGTAGACTCCAACTCCACTCTCCATTTTCACCATCCTCATCCCTCCATCAATTATTAATCCTCATCGTAACTCATTCTTCACCCCGTCCTCAAAGCTCAATTTCCCTCCATCAGACGCCCATATGGCTGTTATCATCCGCAATCATAGCATAATGTGCTGTCCTTGCCAGGCGTCACGAGTGGATTATGTGTGTGTACCTGGACAACGGGACTCACTCATGTTGTGTGAGTGGGCGGATAATGGAGATGTGATGAGATGGTATTCTGACGAGGATGTGGTTGCTGACTGCTTCACTGTGATTGGTTGATGCCCGCCGTGTAAACCTGTGCTGTGTGGATCGATGTTGTTGATGAATTCAGTAACCGCTGATCAATTCCATCCCCCATACCAACCTCCCATTTATTACTCATATGTGTCATCCGATTCGAAGCTCAGATGTTTAATTCGATATACTGCGATCGAGATTCTATGCACACGCGCCGGGCACTTTCAACTTGATTATGGGTAGGGTCATCTGGAGGTGACTTGTCACGTGGAGCAGGAGATATGGCATTGTATGATGCTCTCCCACCAATAGCCAATCTTCTGGATCTATACTTCCTTTTTGACAGATACCTGATAACTACACCGTCCTGTGAGTCAGTTGTGATGTCTGATTTTGCATGTAAAATATGCAATTCAGTCTGTTCATCCTTGGCAGCATATAACTCACTGATGTTGGTGGGTGTATAGTCCTATACTAACAAATCAGCTATTCTACCTCATGGATGATTACACCTGAGGTATGATGTATAAGTTATTCCGGGTAAATTATGATATTTCACGTCTTCTGAGCTCCTGTGGAGGAATGCATTTCCTCGTCGGTATAACTCATTATGGTTAATCACGTGGAGGTGTCTGGCTTGACGCATCACGTTCTGTCTATTATTGAAGGCTGAATGCAAAATGTGCTCCGTAGACCCGTCATTTCCTCAATTAACAGGCGAGAAATATCCCTCCAGGCCTAGGAGTTGGCACCTGCTGCAAGCCCTCGTACAGATATTACCTATTATTATTGGAGTATAACTAGGGTAAGGGGACTTTTGCACACCTATATGGTAATATTTCTCGTTATTTTAAACAGGTTTGATGCGATCCCTGCGTGGGTAAGACTTACATAAACAGACCATGCTATCATTGCAACTAGTTCCTATTGGAACGAACGTCCATTTTCCGACACCAGAATAGATGATAGTAATCATTTCACTGCTACAATTTGCATCAGCTCATCGCATCTACACCATGACATCTAGATGGCGTAAGAGCAAGCAATTTCCTGGCACCACGCAAAATATCTTGTGGCAATGTTCATCCCGCATTTCCATAGAAATTACAGCCAGCGAAATATTATCCTGACACGATATAGATGACCATAATGTTCTGTTGTCCAAAACTTATCCCTGCTGCAAGTGTGTATTGGTGGGTATTAATTGCGCCTTAGGTGTCTTTGATGGAGATTGTCTTGCAAACACTTGGCATTTTATTAGAGGGTCTAGGAGTGGTGTTCCCTGTTGTTGGTGTGTGAGTGAGGTATGGTAGAGGCAGTGACAGGAGGTTCAAGGCATTTGTCGTGAATCGCCTATGTTGTTTGAAATATATTTCATCAGTAACCCTTAGAAAGTTGTAGTTTTAGGCGTGATGCATAGGGAATCATACCATAGTGTCCGATGTGAACACTGTATTAATGTCACATTTATTGTTGTTACACCATGGAGAACATCGCATCGTAGAATGTTGTGATTGCCAGGAAACATCATTATACGGTCGATGAAGCACAGGCGATGTGGCACTGTCTGGCGATATATGAACTGGTACTTATACTGGAGGAGACGTTAGCCTCATCAACCGAATTGATTATCTGATGTTGTGTGATAAATATAAGCAATTGCGATGCTGAATTGCATAACTAGTTTTTTCCCATTCTGTGATGAGACCATAGAGAGATGTTCTCATCTCGCCGTCTTTTTTAAAAGATGCTGAAAGAGAGTCAGTCTCAAGGCAAATAGAATAAAAACTGGTCAGGAAGCTGGTGGAGGAGTGTCAAAGTCAACGACAGTGGTAAGGCGCTTATGGTATGCGATGGGAATGTGCTATTAGGACGTTTCATGGATGCTGTCAAGAAGAGCCTTTTAGTAGAGGCCTACTCTGCTCTCCATTTTCACAATCGTCATCCCTCCATCAATCATTAATCCACATAGCATAATGTGCTGTCCTTGCCAGGCGTCACGAGTGGATTATGTGTGTGTGTACCTGGACAACGGGACTCACTCATGTTGTGTGAGTGGGCGGATAATGGAGATGTGATGAGATGGAATCCTGACGAGGATGTGGTTGCTGACTGCTTCACTGTGATTGGTTGATGCCCGCCGTGTAAACCTGTGCTGTGTGGATCGATGTTGTTGATGAATTCAGTAACCGCAGATCAATTCCATCCCCCATACCAACCTCCCATTAATTCCTCGTATGTGTCATCCGATTCGAAGCTCAGATGTTCAATTCGATATACTGCGATCGAGATTCTATGCACACGCGTCGGGCGCTTTCAACTTGATTATGGGTAGGGTCATCTGGAGGTGACTCGTCACGTGGAGCAGGAGATATGGCACTGTATGATGCTCTCTCGCCAATAGGCAATCTTCTGGATCTATACTTTCTTTTTGACAGATACCTGATAACTACACCGTCCTGTGAGTCGGTTGTGATGTCTGATTTTGCATTTAACATAAACAACTCAGTCTGTTCATCCTTGACAGCATATAAGCACTCGTGTTGGTTGGCCGTATAGTCCTATACTAACAAATCAGCTATTCTACCTCATGGATGATTACACCTGAGGTATGATGTATAAGTTATTCCGGGTAAATTATGATATTTCACGTCTTCTGAGCTCCTGTCGAGGAATGCATATGCTCTTCGTATAACTCATTATGGTTATTATCCATGTGGAGGTGTCTGGCTTGACGCATCTTGCTCATATCTATTATTGAGGGCTGAATGCAAAGTGTACTCGGTAGTCCCCTCATTTCCTCAATTAACAGGCGAGAAAAATCCCTCCAGGCCTAGGAGTTGGTACCTGCTACAAGCCCTCGTATCTCACCCATCTGCACACACACAGACACACACACACACACACACACACACACACACACACACACACACACACACACACACACACACACACACACACACACACACACACACACACACAGTGTCAGCGTACCTGTCGTTTTATTGACTTGTAACACGTGATTATGCCAGTGTCTGTATTGACTCCCCGTGTCGACGTCGTCCACGGTTGATGTCACACCAGAATATGCTGATAGTAATCATCATCACTGCTTACTGTGCATCAGCTCATGTAAATCTACACCATGACAGGCCCCATGTGTAATTCATGAGCATATTATTATGACTCTGGCACCAAGCAATGTTTATTATGACTCTGTGTAAACAGCAAGTTTCATGTATTATGTCCCGTCGTTTAATGCGCTGACAAGACCCCTAGATGTGTGACTTAATCAGCACTGTTGTCTTTATGCTTATCACTGCTGACCAAGAGATGAGATGGGTATTGATTGCTCCTTAGGTGGCTTTGATGGATATTGTCTTGCACATACTTGACATTTTATTAGAGGGTCTAGGAGTGGTGTTCCCTGTTTTGGTGTGTGAGTGAGGTATGGTAGAGGCAGTGACAGGAGGTTCAAGGCATTTGACATGAATCGCCTATGTTTTTTGAAATATATTTCTTCAGTAACCCTTAGAAAAGTTGTAGTTTTAGGCGTGATGCATAGGAAATCATACCATAGTGTTCGATGTGAACACTGTATTAATGTCACATTTATTGTTGTTACACCATGGAGAACATCGCATCGTAGAATGTTGTGATTGTCAGGAAACAGCATTATATGGTCGACAAAGCACAGGGGATGTGACACTGTCTGGCGATATATCGTCATCAACCGAATTGATTATCTGATGTTGTGTGATAAATATAAGCAATAGCAATGCTGAATTGCTATAACTAGTTCTTTCCCCATTCTGTAATGAGAACGCATAGAAGTGTTCTCATCTCGCCGTCTTTTTTAAAGGATGCTGAAAGAGAGTCAGTCTCAAGGCAAATAGATTATAAAAACTTGTCAGGAAGCTGGTGGAGGAGTGTCAAAGTCAACGACAGTGGTAAGGCGCTTATGGTATGCGATGAGAATGTGCTATTAGGACGTTTCATGGATGCTGTCAAGAAGAGCCTTTTAGTAGAGGCCTACTCTGCTCTCCATTTTCACAATCGTCATCCCTCCATCAATCATTAATCCACATAGCATAATGTGCTGTCCTTGCCAGGCGTCACTAGTGGATTATGTGTGTGTACCTGGACAACGGGACTCACTCATGTTGTGTGAGTGGGCGGATAATGGAGATGTGATGAGATGGAATCCTGACGAGGATGTGGTTGCAGACTGCTTCACTGTGATTGGTTGATGCCCGCCGTGTAAACCTGTGCTGTGTGGATCGATGTTGTCGATGAATTCAGTAACCGCAGATCAATTCCATCCCCCATACCAACCTCCCATTAATTCCTCGTATGTGTCCATCCGATTCGAAGCTCTGATGTTCAATTCGATATACTGCGATTGAAATGCTATGCACACGCGCTGGGTGCTTTCAACTTGATTATGGGTAGGGTCATCTGGAGGTGACTCGTCACGTGGAGCAGGAGATATGGCATTGTATGATGCTCTCTCACCAATAGCCAATCTTCTGGATCTATACTTCTTTTGCGCACCTGTATGGGAACATTATTCGTTATTCTAATCACGTTTGAAGCGATCCCTGCGTGGGTAAGACTTACATAAACAGACCATGCTATCATTGCAACTAGCTCCTATTCCGATACAAATATAGATATTTGTCCTTTCATTTTCAATTTGATTCTCGCATACAAAATTCCATCCAGATGGCGTAAGAAAGCAATTTCCGCCACGAAAATATCTTGTGGCAATTTCATCCCGCATTTCCATAGAAATCACAGCCAGTGAAATATTATCCTGTACGATATCAATGACCATAATGTTCTGATGGCCAAAACATACCCTGCTGCAGTGTGTATTGGTGGGTATTAATTGCGCCTTAGGTGTCTTTGATGGAGATTGTCTTGCAAACACTTGGCATTTTATTAGAGGGTCTAAGAGTGGTGTTCCCGGTGTTGGTGTGTGAGTGAGGTATGGTAGAGGCAGTGACAGGAGGTTCAAGGCATTTGTCGTGAATCGCCTATGTTGTTTGAAATATATTTCATCAGTAACCCTTAGAAAGTTATAGTTTTAGGCGTGATGCATAGGAAATCATACCATAGTGTCCGATGTGAACACTGTATTAATGTCACATTTTTTGTTGTTACACCATGGAGAACATCGCATCGTAGAATGTTGTGATTGTCAGGAAACAGCATTATATGGTCGACAAAGCACAGGGGATGTGACACTGTCTGGCGATATATCGTCATCAACCGAATTGATTATCTGATGTTGTGTGATAAATATAAGCAATAGCGATGCTGAATTGCATAACTAGTTCTTTTCCCATTCTGTAATGAGAACGCATAGAAATGTTCTCATCTCGCCGTCTTTTTTAAAGGATGCTGAAAGAGAGTCAGTCTCAAGGCAAATAGATTAAAAAACTGGTCAGGAAGCTGGCGGAGGAGTGTCAACGTCAACGACAGTGGTAAGGCGCTTATGGTATGCGATGAGAATGTGCTATTAGGACGTTTCATGGATGCTGTCAAGAAGAGCCTTTTAGTAGAGGCCTACTCTGCTCTTCATTTTCGCAATCGTCATCCCTCCATCAATCATTAATCCACATAGCATAATGTGCTGTCCTTGCCAGGCGTCACGAGTGGATTATGTGTGTGTACCTGGACAACGGGACTCACTCATGTTGTGTGAGTGGGCGGATAATGGAGATGTGATGAGATGGTATTCTGACGAGGATGTGGTTGCTGACTGCTTCACTGTGATTGGTTGATGCCCGCCGTGTAAACCTGTGCTGTGTGGATCGATGTTGTTGATGAATTCAGTAACCGCTGATCAATTCCATCCCCCATACCAACCTCCCATTTATTACTCATATGTGTCATCCGATTCGAAGCTCAGATGTTTAATTCGATATACTGCGATCGAGATTCTATGCACACGCGCCGGGCACTTTCAACTTGATTATGGGTAGGGTCATCTGGAGGTGACTTGTCACGTGGAGCAGGAGATATGGCATTGTATGATGCTCTCCCACCAATAGCCAATCTTCTGGATCTATACTTCCTTTTTGACAGATACCTGATAACTAACTCTCCCCCCCACACCGTCCTGTGAGTCAGTTGTGATGTCTGATTTTGCATTTAACATAAACAACTCAGTCTGTTCATCCTTGACAGCATATAAGCACTCGTGTTGGTTGGCCGTATAGTCCTATACTAACAAATCAGCTATTCTACCTCATGGATGATTACACCTGAGGTATGATGTATAAGTTATTCCGGGTAAATTATGATATTTCACGTCTTCTGAGCTCCTGTCGAGGAATGCATATGCTCTTCGTATAACTCATTATGGTTATTATCCATGTGGAGGTGTCTGGCTTGACGCATCTTGCTCATATCTATTATTGAGGGCTGAATGCAAAGTGTACTCGGTAGTCCCCCCCTCATTTCCTCAATTAACAGGCGAGAAAAATCCCTCCAGGCCTAGGAGTTGGTACCTGCTACAAGCCCTCGTATCTCACCCATCTGCACACACACACACACACACACACACACACACACACACACACACACACACACACACACACACACACACACACACACACACACACACACACACACACACACAGTGTCAGCGTACCTGTCGTTTTATTGACTTGTAACACGTGATTATGCCAGTGTCTGTATGACTCCCCGTGTCGACGTCGTCCACGGTTGATGTCACACCAGAATATGCTGATAGTAATCATCATCACTGCTTACTGTGCATCAGCTCATGTAAATCTACACCATGACAGGCCCCATGTGTAATTCATGAGCATATTATTATGACTCTGGCACCAAGCAATGTTTATTATGACTCTGTGTAAACAGCAAGTTTCATGTATTATGTCCCGTCGTTTAATGCGCTGACAAGACCCCTAGATGTGTGACTTAATCAGCACTGTTGTCTTTATGCTTATCACTGCTGACCAAGAGATGAGATGGGTATTGATTGCTCCTTAGGTGGCTTTGATGGATATTGTCTTGCACATACTTGACATTTTATTAGAGGGTCTAGGAGTGGTGTTCCCTGTTTTGGTGTGTGAGTGAGGTATGGTAGAGGCAGTGACAGGAGGTTCAAGGCATTTGACATGAATCGCCTATGTTTTTTGAAATATATTTCTTCAGTAACCCTTAGAAAGTTGTAGTTTTAGGCGTGATGCATAGGAAATCATACCATAGTGTTCGATGTGAACACTGTATTAATGTCACATTTATTGTTGTTACACCATGGAGAACATCGCATCGTAGAATGTTGTGATTGTCAGGAAACAGCATTATATGGTCGACAAAGCACAGGGGATGTGACACTGTCTGGCGATATATCGTCATCAACCGAATTGATTATCTGATGTTGTGTGATAAATATAAGCAATAGCAATGCTGAATTGCTATAACTAGTTCTTTCCCCATTCTGTAATGAGAACGCATAGAAGTGTTCTCATCTCGCCGTCTTTTTTAAAGGATGCTGAAAGAGAGTCAGTCTCAAGGCAAATAGAATAAAAACTTGTCAGGAAGCTGGTGGAGGAGTGTCAAAGTCAACGACAGTGGTAAGGCGCTTATGGTATGCTATGAGAATGTGCTATTAGGACGTTTCATGGATGCTGTCAAGAAGAGCCTTTTAGTAGAGGCCTACTCTGCTCTCCATTTTCACAATCGTCATCCCTCCATCAATCATTAATCCACATAGCATAATGTGCTGTCCTTGCCAGGCGTCACTAGTGGATTATGTGTGTGTACCTGGACAACGGGACTCACTCATGTTGTGTGAGTGGGCGGATAATGGAGATGTGATGAGATGGAATCCTGACGAGGATGTGGTTGCAGACTGCTTCACTGTGATTGGTTGATGCCCGCCGTGTAAACCTGTGCTGTGTGGATCGATGTTGTCGATGAATTCAGTAACCGCAGATCAATTCCATCCCCCATACCAACCTCCCATTAATTCCTCGTATGTGTCCATCCGATTCGAAGCTCTGATGTTCAATTCGATATACTGCGATTGAAATGCTATGCACACGCGCTGGGTGCTTTCAACTTGATTATGGGTAGGGTCATCTGGAGGTGACTCGTCACGTGGAGCAGGAGATATGGCATTGTATGATGCTCTCTCACCAATAGCCAATCTTCTGGATCTATACTTCTTTTGCGCACCTGTATGGGAACATTATTCGTTATTCTAATCACGTTTGAAGCGATCCCTGCGTGGGTAAGACTTACATAAACAGACCATGCTATCATTGCAACTAGCTCCTATTCCGATACAAATATAGATATTTGTCCTTTCATTTTCAATTTGATTCTCGCATACAAAATTCCATCCAGATGGCGTAAGAAAGC
Source organism: Urechis unicinctus (assembly GCA_034190875.2). NCBI lineage: Eukaryota > Metazoa > Annelida > Polychaeta > Xenopneusta > Urechidae > Urechis > Urechis unicinctus. Next base: position 76,718,465 of record CM067354.1, read on the forward strand.
AATTTCCGCCACGAAAATATCTTGTGGCAATTTCATCCCGCATTTCCATAGAAATCACAGCCAGTGAAATATTATCCTGTACGATATCAATGACCATAATGTTCTGATGGCCAAAACATACCCTGCTGCAGTGTGTATTGGTGGGTATTAATTGCGCCTTAGGTGTCTTTGATGGAGATTGTCTTGCAAACACTTGGCATTTTATTAGAGGGTCTAAGAGTGGTGTTCCCGGTGTTGGTGTGTGAGTGAGGTATGGTAGAGGCAGTGACAGGAGGTTCAAGGCATTTGTCGTGAATCGCCTATGTTGTTTGAAATATATTTCATCAGTAACCCTTAGAAAGTTATAGTTTTAGGCGTGATGCATAGGAAATCATACCATAGTGTCCGATGTGACACTGTATTAATGTCACATTTTTTGTTGTTTACACCATGGAGAACATCGCATCGTAGAATGTTGTGATTGTCAGGAAACAGCATTATATGTCGACAAAGCACAGGGGATGTGACACTGTCTGGCGATATATCGTCATCAACCGAATTGATTATCTGATGTTGTGTGATAAATAATATAAGCAATAGCGATGCTGAATTGCATAACTAGTTCTTTTCCCATTCTGTAATGAGAACGCATAGAAATGTTCTCATCTCGCCGTCTTTTTTTTAAAGGATGCTGAAAGAGAGTCAGTCTCAAGGCAAATAGATTAAAAAACTGGTCAGGAAGCTGGCGGAGGAGTGTCAACGTCAACGACAGTGGTAAGGCGCTTATGGTATGCGATGAGAATGTGCTATTAGGACGTTTCATGGATGCTGTCAAGAAGAGCCTTTTAGTAGAGGCCTACTCTGCTCTTCATTTTCGCAATCGTCATCCCTCCATCAATCATTAATCCACATAGCATAATGTGCTGTCCTTGCCAGGCGTCACGAGTGGATTATGTGTGTGTACCTGGACAACGGGACTCACTCATGTTGTGTGAGTGGGCGGATAATGGAGATGTGATGAGATGGAATCCTGACGAGGATGTGGTTGCTGACTGCTTCACTGTGATTGGTTGATGCCCGCCGTGTAAACCTGTGCTGTGTGGATCGATGTTGTCGATGAATTCAGTAACCGCAGATCAATTCCATCCCCCATACCAACCTCCCATTAATTCCTCGTATGTGTCCATCCGATTCGAAGCTCTGATGTTCAATTCGATATACTGCGATTGAAATGCTATGCACACGCGCTGGGCGCTTTCAACTTGATTATGGGTAGGGTCATCTGGAGGTGACTCGTCACGTGGAGCAGGAGATATGGCATTGTATGATGCTCTCTCACCAATAGCCAATCTTCTGGATCTATACTTCTTTTGCGCACCTGTATGGGAACATTATTCGTTATTCTAAACACGTTTGAGGCGATCCCTGCGTGGGTAAGACTTACATAAACAGACCATGCTATCATTGCAACTAGCTCCTATTCCGATACAAATATAGATATTTGTCCTTTCATTTTCAATTTGATTCTCGCATACAAAATTCCATCCAGATGGCGTAAGAAAGCAATTTCCGCCACGAAAATATCTTGTGGCAATTTCATCCCGCATTTCCATAGAAATCACAGCCAGTCGAAATATTATCCTGTACGATATCAATGACCATAATGTTCTGATGGCCAAAAAACATACCCTGCTGCAGTGTGTATTGGTGGGTATTAATTGCGCCTTAGGTGTCTTTGATGGAGATTGTCTTGCAAACACTTGGCATTTTATTAGAGGGTCTAAGAGTGGTGTTCCCGGTGTTGGTGTGTGAGTGAGGTATGGTAGAGGCAGTGACAGGAGGTTCAAGGCATTTGTCGTGAATCGCCTATGTTGTTTGAAATATATTTCATCAGTAACCCTTAGAAAGTTATAGTTTTAGGCGTGATGCATAGGAAATCATACCATAGTGTCCGATGTGAACACTGTATTAATGTCACATTTTTTGTTGTTACACCATGGAGAACATCGCATCGTAGAATGTTGTGATTGTCAGGAAACATCATTATATGGTCGACAAAGCACACAGGCGATGTGACACTGTCTGGCGATATATGAACTGGTACTTATACTGGAGGAGACGTTAGCCTCATCAACCGAATTGATTATCTGATGTTGTGTGATAAATATAAGCAATTGCGATGCTGAATTGCATAACTAGTTTTTTCCCATTCTGTGATGAGACCATAGAGAGATGTTCTCATCTCGCCGTCTTTTTTAAAAGATGCTGAAAGAGAGTCAGTCTCAAGGCAAATAGAATAAAAACTGGTCAGGAAGCTGGTGGAGGAGTGTCAAAGTCAACGACAATAGTAAGGCGCTTATGGTATGCGATGAGAATGTGCTATTAGGACGTTTCATGGATGCTGTCAAGAAGAGCCTTTTAGTAGAGGCCTACTCTGCTCTCCATTTTCACAATCGTCATCCCTCCATCAATCATTAATCCACATAGCATAATGTGCTGTCCTTGCCAGGCGTCACGAGTGGATTATGTGTGTGTGTACCTGGACAACGGGACTCACTCATGTTGTGTGAGTGGGCGGATAATGGAGATGTGATGAGATGGAATCCTGACGAGGATGTGGTTGCTGACTGCTTCACTGTGATTGGTTGATGCCCGCCGTGTAAACCTGTGCTGTGTGGATCGATGTTGTTGATGAATCCAGTAACCGCAGATCAATTCCATCCCACATACTAACCTCCCATCAATTCCTCGTATGTGTCATCCGATTCGAAGCTCAGATGTTCAATTCGATATACTGCGATCGAGATTCTATGCACACGCGTCGGGCGCTTTCAACTTGATTATGGGTAGGGTCATATGGAGGTGACTCGTCACGTGGAGCAGGAGATATGGCACTGTATGATGCTCTCTCGCCAATAGGCAATCTGCTGGATCTATACTTTCTTTTTGACAGATACCTGATAACTACACCGTCCTGTGAGTCGGTTGTGATGTCTGATTTTGATTGCATGCTTACAAAAAACAACAACTCAGTCTGTTCATCCTTGACAGCATATAAGCACTCGTGTTGGTTGGCCGTATAGTCCTATACTAACAAATCAGCTATTCTACCTCATGGATGATTACACCTGAGGTATGATGTATAAGTTATTCCGGGTAAATTATGATATTTCACGTCTTCTGAGCTCCTGTCGAGGAATGCATATGCTCTTCGTTATTATAACTCATTATGGCTTACGCATCTTATCCATGTGGAGGGTGTCTGGCTTGACGCATCTTGCTCATATCTATTATTGAGGGCTGAATGCAAGCCCTCGTATGTACTCGGTAGACACACACCCCAGACTCATTTCCTCAATTAACAGGCGAGAAAAATCCCTCCAGGCCTAGGAGTTGGTACCTGCTACAAGCCCTCGTATCTCAGTCCCATCTGCACACACACACAGACACACAGACACTTAGTCACAGTCACACACACACACACACACACACACACACACACACACACACACACACACACACACACACACACACACACACACACACACACACAGTGTCAGCGTACCTGTCGTTTTATTGACTTGTAACACGTGATTATGCCAGTGTCTGTATTGACTCCCCGTGTCGACGTCGTCCACGGTTTATGTCACACACCAGAATATGCTGATAGTAATCATCATCACTGCTTACTGTGCATCAGCTCATGTAAATCTACACCATGACAGGCCCCATGTGTAATTCATGAGCATATTATTATGACTCTGGCACCAAGCAATGTTTATTATGACTCTGTGTAAACAGCAAGTTTCATGTATTATGTCCCGTCGTTTAATGCGCTGACAAGACCCCTAGATGTGTGACTTAATCAGCACTGTTGTCTTTATGCTTATCACTGCTGACCAAGAGATGAGATGGGTATTGATTGCTCCTTAGGTGGCTTTGATGGATATTGTCTTGCACATACTTGACATTTTATTAGAGGGTCTAGGAGTGGTGTTCCCTGTTTTGGTGTGTGAGTGAGGTATGGTAGAGGCAGTGACAGGAGGTTCAAGGCATTTGTCATGAATCGCCTATGTTTTTTGAAATATATTTCTTCAGTAACCCTTAGAAAGTTGTAGTTTTAGGCGTGATGCATAGGAAATCATACCATAGTGTTCGATGTGAACACTGTATTAATGTCACACATTTTTGTTGTTACACCATGGAGAACATCGCATCGTAGAATGTTGTGATTGTCAGGAAACAGCATTATATGGTCGACAAAGCACAGGGGATGTGACACTGTCTGGCGATATATCGTCATCAACCGAATTGATTATCTGATGTTGTGTGATAAATATAAGCAATAGCAATGCTGAATTGCTATAACTAGTTCTTTCCCCATTCTGTAATGAGAACGCATAGAAGTGTTCTCATCTCGCCGTCTTTTTTAAAGGATGCTGAAAGAGAGTCAGTCTCAAGGCAAATAGATTAAAAAACTGGTCAGGAAGCTGGTGGAGGAGTGTCAAAGTCAACGACAGTGGTAAGGCGCTTATGGTATGCGATGAGAATGTGCTATTAGGACGTTTCATGGATGCTGTCAAGAAGAGCCTTTTAGTAGAGGCCTACTCTGCTCTCCATTTTCACAATCGTCATCCCTCCATCAATCATTAATCCACATAGCATAATGTGCTGTCCTTGCCAGGCGTCACTAGTGGATTATGTGTGTGTACCTGGACAACGGGACTCACTCATGTTGTGTGAGTGGGCGGATAATGGAGATGTGATGAGATGGAATCCTGACGAGGATGTGGTTGCAGACTGCTTCACTGTGATTGGTTGATGCCCGCCGTGTAAACCTGTGCTGTGTGGATCGATGTTGTCGATGAATTCAGTAACCGCAGATCAATTCCATCCCCCTTACCAACCTCCCATTAATTCCTCGTATGTGTCCATCCGATTCGAAGCTCTGATGTTCAATTCGATATACTGCGATTGAAATGCTATGCACACGCGCTGGGTGCTTTCAACTTGATTATGGGTAGGGTCATCTGGAGGTGACTCGTCACGTGGAGCAGGAGATATGGCATTGTATGATGCTCTCTCACCAATAGCCAATCTTCTGGATCTATACTTCTTTTGCGCACCTGTATGGGAACATTATTCGTTATTCTAAACACGTTTGAAGCGATCCCTGCGTGGGTAAGACTTACATAAACAGACCATGCTATCATTGCAACTAGCTCCTATTCCGATACAAAATATAGATATTTGTCCTTTCATTTTCAATTTGATTCTCGCATACAAAATTCCATCCAGATGGCGTAAGAAAGCAATTTCCGCCACGAAAATATCTTGTGGCAATTTCATCCCGCATTTCCATAGAAATCACAGCCAGTGAAATATTATCCTGTACGATATCAATGACCATAATGTTCTGATGGCCAAAACATACCCTGCTGCAGTGTGTATTGGTGGGTATTAATTGCGCCTTAGGTGTCTTTGATGGAGATTGTCTTGCAAACACTTGGCATTTTATTAGAGGGTCTAAGAGTGGTGTTCCCGGTGTTGGTGTGTGAGTGAGGTATGGTAGAGGCAGTGACAGGAGGTTCAAGGCATTTGTCGTGAATCGCCTATGTTGTTTGAAATATATTTCATCAGTAACCCTTAGAAAGTTATAGTTTTAGGCGTGATGCATAGGAAATCATACCATAGTGTCCGATGTGAACACTGTATTAATGTCACATTTTTTGTTGTTACACCATGGAGAACATCGCATCGTAGAATGTTGTGATTGTCAGGAAACAGCATTATATGGTCGACAAAGCACAGGGGATGTGACACTGTCTGGCGATATATCGTCATCAACCGAATTGATTATCTGATGTTGTGTGATAAATATAAGCAATAGCGATGCTGAATTGCATAACTAGTTCTTTTCCCATTCTGTAATGAGAACGCATAGAAATGTTCTCATCTCGCCGTCTTTTTTAAAGGATGCTGAAAGAGAGTCAGTCTCAAGGCAAATAGATTAAAAAACTGGTCAGGAAGCTGGCGGAGGAGTGTCAAAGTCAACGACAATAGTAAGGCGCTTATGGTATGCGATGAGAATGTGCTATTAGGACGTTTCATGGATGCTGTCAAGAAGAGCCTTTTAGTAGAGGCCAACTCTGCTCTTCATTTTCGCAATCGTCATCCCTCCATCAATCATTAATCCACATAGCATAATGTGCTGTCCTTGCCAGGCGTCACAAGTGGATTATGTGTGTGTACCTGGACAACGGGACTCACTCATGTTGTGTTAGTGGGCGGATAATGGAGATGTGATGAGATGGAATCCTGACGAGGATGTGGTTGCTGACTGCTTCACTGTGATTGGTTGATGCCCGCCGTGTAAACATGTGCTGTGTGGATCGATGTTGTTGATGAATTCAGTAACCGCAGATCGATTCCATCCCCCATTCCAACCTCCCATTTTTTACTCAAATGTGTCATCCGATTCGAAGCTCTGATGTTTAATTCGATATACTGCGATCGAGATTCTTTGCACACGCGCTGGGCGCTTTCAACTTGATTATGGGTAGGGTCATCTGGAGGTGACTCGTCACGTGGAGCAGGAGATATGGCATTGTATGATGCTCTCTCACCAATAGCCAATCTGCTGGATCTATACTTCCTTTTTGACTGATACCTGATAACTATATCTCCCCCCCACCCCCCACCCCTGGGGGTCAGTTTTGATTTCTGATTCTGCTTACAAAATATGCAACTTAGTCTGTTCATCCTTGGCAGCAGATAACGCACTGATGTTGGTGGGTGTATAGTCCTATACTAATCAATCAGCTATTCTACCTCATGGATGATTACACCTGAGGTATGGTGTATAAGTTATTTCGGGTAAATTATGATATTTCACGTCTTCTGAGCTCCTGTCGAGGAATGCATATGCTCTTCGTATAACTCATTATGGTTATTATCCATGTGGAGGTGTCTGGCTTGACGCATCTTGCTCTTATCTATTATTGAGGGCTGAATGCAAAGTGTACTCCGTAGACCCGTCATTTCCTCAATTAACAGGCGAGAAATATCCCTCCAGGCCTAGGAGTTGGCACCTGCTACAAGCCCTCGTATCTTACCCATCTGCACACACACAGACACACACACACAGACTCACTCAGTCAATTACTCACTCACTCACTCACACACACACACACACACACACACACACACACACACACACACACACACACACACACACACACACACACAGACACACACACAGACACACACACAGACACACAGACACACACAGACTCACTTAGTCACTCAGTCACTCAGTCAGTCTGACAGTCAGTCAGTCACTCACACACACACACACACACACACACACACACACACACAGACTCACTTAGTCACTCAGTCACTCAGTCACTTACTCACACACACACACACACACACACACACACACACACACACACACACACACACACACACACACACACAGTGTCAGCGTACCTGTCGTTTTATTGACTTGTAACACGTGATTATGCCAGGGTCTTTATTAACTCCCCGTGTCGACGTCGTCCACGGTTGATGTCACATCAGAATATGCTGATAGTAATCATCATCACTGCTTACTGTGCATCAGCTCATGTAAATCTACACCATGACAGGCCCCATGTGTAATTCATGAGCATATTATTATGACTCTGGTACCAAGCAATGTTTATTATGACTCTGTGTAAACAGCAAGTTTCATGTATTATGTCCCGTCGTTTAATGCTCTGACAAGACCCCTAGATGTGTGACTTAATCAGCACTGTGGTCTTTATGCTTATCCCTGCTGACCAAGAGATGAGATGGGTATTGATTGCTCCTTAGGTGGCTTTGATGGATATTGTCTTGCACATACTTGACATTTTATTAGAGGGTCTAGGAGTGGTGTTCCCTGTTTTGGTGTGTGAGTGAGGTATGGTAGAGGCAGTGACAGGAGGTTCAAGGCATTTGTCATGAATCGCTTATGTTGCTTTAAAGTTTCATTAGTTACCCATATTAAGGTATAGGTTCGGTAGAAATGTCTGATGCATTGGAAATCCTTCTCTAGTGACCGATGTGAATACTCTGTATTAATGCCACGTTCAATCACTGTATTGTTAACATACCATGGAGAACATTCAGTTTGTTGGGGTATTTCTGGATATATGTGGACTGTTTGTGAATTCCTGTGTTACATTTCCTGCCCATTACTGCTTGATTGCATTCCTGGATAGGTTCGTCTTGGTCAACCCACTTAGACCACTCTGCGTGTAGTGGTTATATTACATCACACTCAACCCCAACAACCGTTGTGCTGTGTCTCGTTGAGTAAACACTCAGAGCTGAATAGCCCTCAGTTGGTCATGTGATTTGTTTACTACACGGTGTTATTTTTTTGATGACATACAATGTGCTTCTTTCAGTCTCTATTCTGTCCTATTTCTTTCTGTACCTAATTTCATTTGTATCATTCTCTGTTTCAGGTAAGAAAATCATGTAAGAAGTCATGTAACTTTATTCATCTATGAAGGCCACGTAAGTTCCTACTTCAGTAGCATAAAGAGGTTATCGGTTGCGCGCATTTTCGATTGCCCTGTCAGGTGGGTGCATTTTTAAGGTACGAATGAGTACTGCTTAGTCCAATATGGGCCGGGGGCAGGGGTTGCTATTTGTTCCCAGTACAGACCATATCGGACCCATGGTCGTAATTCAGTGGAAGGAACTGGCTGCAGAAATGAATCTGTGCCAATGACTCCTTTACATTGTGTGTAGATAGCATTCCGTGATTGGATTGGAACCGCACATATCTCTGCACACCAGTGTAGTGTAGTTGGTTTCACACTCTCGGGTTAGCTCCTAACAATACCCCGTTGGTTTAACTGGTAACGGTTCAAGAACACTACACCAACCGAGGGGCACCAACTGAGGGGCAGATTTTCACGTCATTAATGGAATGTGATTGAGCATCGCTGATCGCCGGCATTGTTAATCACATGTTTATTGTGATTAATTGGACGCCATGTGTTCAATTAGGTCCGGCGCCATTTTAAGATCACGTGATCATAATGTGACGTATCATTTCCTGTTCTTGCTGGTACCGAAGTTACGCCCCCCCCCTCCCCGTTATAGTTAAGCAGACCCCTGATGCAAATCCCAATCCAAACCCTGGAAGTATTTATATGTGTCTGTCCCCGCATTAGGGTGGAACGAAAGCGGAAATGAATGGGTATGAATTCGAGTGTATGTTGAGTAACCACTGGCGCTCTCGTTATATTGCGGTCTATATTAAATCGGTATGCAGGCAACATGGAAGTACTTACGTGGTCATAACCATCAGCGATTGGCTAGTGGTTATCTCTTTGTGCTAATCAGATGGCATAGTACCTCCCTCGTGGCCGACTCTCAATGTCTATAATGCCATTCACACATACACATTGCATTTGCATTGAATCGGCCTCTTTTATTCCTTCGTGGAATATATGAGTGACTATGGCCGTGTTTTATGCCTCCTTATCAGATAATGCATTGAATGCGCTGCCATGTAACCCCACTCCTTAAGCTGCGACACTGCAGCAGGGTATGTTTTGGCCATCAGAACATTATGGTCTTTGATATCGTACAGGATAATATTTCGCTGGCTGAGATTTTTCTTGAAATGTGGGATGAGATTGCCTAGCAATATTTTCGTGGCAGAAATTGCTGTCTTACGCAAATATATAGAATTTTGTATGCGAGAATCCAATTGAAAATGTGAGGACAAATATCTGTTTTTGTGTCGGTAGAGGCATTCATACCAATTGGAGCTAGTTGCAATGATAGCGTGATCTGTTTATATAAATCTTACCCACGTAGGGATCGCCTCAAACGTAATTAAAATTACAGAGTAATGTTCCTATAAAGGTGTGCAAAAGTCCCCTTACCCAAGTAATACTCCGAAGATATGTACGCGAGAGCAAAGTGCCTTTCATCTCATTTGATAGTGTCGGTATGGTCTATGCAACCGTCTGACGACAAACAGGTGCTATCGATAGATGTTCCTAGAACAAAGCAGCTCTCGAACGATAAGTTGCTGATTCGCGGGAAATAATATGGCATAGAAAGACCCGTATCTTGGAATGTCTGAATAAGTATATATAAGCCAGTGTCTTTGATTTAACACTTGCATATGTAATGGTCAATCGTTGAATACTTTGTATTTTGATGAATGTTAGCAAAAGCGATGACGCATCGCTTTACCAACTGTTTTCCTCTGCAGTGCGGGCTCTTCATAGAAATGTTCTCAAACTGCCATCTTGTTTAAAGAATGCCCGTAGAGAGACAGGCGCGAAGCCAAATGATAAAAACTAGATAGGAACCTCGCGGAGAAGTGTGGATGTCAACGGGTACAGGTCGGCTGTGTCAGCGGGTACAGGTGGGCTGTGTCGGGCGTCTGAGTATTGAGTTGAAGCTGTCAAAGATGGTGAACTGGTAAAAGGGATGTTTTCATTTTAGACGCGCATACTGAAGAGCTTGTCATGACCGCCATGTTGGGTTGTCAGTAGGCAGATCTACCACATGTTGTATGTTTGCCTTTGTTATCTGATACATCTTGGAGTTGTCATGTTGGATAAACAGCGTAATCATTGTGGGCAGTAACGGTCACTTGGTTTGAATTGTCAGTTTTTTATGAGATGAAATGTGGGCCGTTGATGGAGACTAGGATGTTTATATGTGTCATAAGTTGCATCAATGTATGATGCTAACACGAGTTGGGGGACTTCTGCGCTCTCTGTCGACTTGTCACTTGCCATGGTCCTGTAAATGAGAGGAATATGTCGAGAGGAATATGTCTGCACATCCGCCATCTTGTTGAATGTACAGTCTGCTTGGTTGATGAGCATTTCCCATAGCATCAGCAGTGTTTCAGCGATCCTAACGAGTACCGTGTCCCCTGTTGATATTGTAGCGTGTACCGTGTCTGCCCTTTGTATTCATTGATATTGTAGCGTGTATAGAGTTTAAAGAGAACACATACGAGTTTCCCTGTCTGCCCGCTACATGATCACTTTGTATTCATTGCACATATGAATCCCTCTATGTAGAGAACACGTTTCCCTCGATGCAGAGAGCCCTAGAGTCCCTCGATATAGAGAAGAGTCCCTCGAAATAGAGAACAGATGAATCCCTCTATGTAGAGAACACGTTTCCCTCGATGCAGAGAGCACTAGAGTCCCTCGATATAGAGAACACATGAATCCCTCTATGTAGAGAACACGCTTCCCTCGATGCAGAGAGCACTAGAGTCCCTCGATATAGAGAACACATGAATCCCGTGATCTGTAGAATGTCTCGTTCATCCGTAGCGCGTTGCATCTCAGTGATTTGTCCTTGATGCTGGCATCCTGTGTTGTTATGTGTATTTTGGTTTTGTGAGTGTAAGTTGTCACATGGAGGTCCTAGCTTGAATTCTTCAATGATTTTAAAGGAATGGGCGCTGTTGAACATTTCTGGTGTTTGGCGCTTTTTGGAGCCTATGTGTGGCCATGAAAAGCGTTTTAGTTTACGCAAACGCTGATGTCAATTTCATCAATTCATTCTTCACCCCGTCCTCAAAGCTCCATTTCCCTCCATCAGACGCCCATATGCCTGTTATCATCCGCATTCATAGCCTAATGTGCTGTCATGCCAGGCGTCGAGACTGGATTATGTGTGTGTGTACCTGGACAACGGGACTCACTCATGTTGTGAGAGTGGGCGGATAATGGAGATGTGATGAGATGGAATCCTGACGAGGATGTGGTTGCTGACTGCTTCACTGTGATTGGTTGATGCCCGCCGTGTAAACCTGTGCTGTGTGGATCGATGTTGATGATGAATTCAGTAACCACTGATCAATTCCGTGCCGATTGGTTACCTCCTATGCTTTCTATCGTATTCAAAGCACATAGACGGAAGACCAGTGATAAATCTCCGTGGAGTCTACCTTGTGGTACCCATATCGGGATGCTTTCAACTTAATGACATCAAATGCCTGGTCACCTGGAGTTCCAGTTAATTGTCGTCATGGAACATCAGCTATAGATTGGACGGCGTTGTCTCGCCAATTACTGGTCTGCTGAATCGATAACTAACCTGCTGATTCAATGTATAATCTGCTGATTCAATAATCAATCTGCTTAATTCATAACCCATCCAATACTGTTTTGCTAAATTGACAGCCGGTTTGCTAATTCAATTCTAGCATGTTAGCTGAGGGTTGCCTTCGTTGTTAGCGGCTTCTTAACACAACATTCGTCCCATTTTCTTTATCGAGTAAGTTTTATTGTCTGACTTAAGTTTTAGTTTGATGCACTCTTTCTGTATAAAGCTCGTACCATGAAGTTAGATGGGGAAATTTGGATATATGATTTGCGCTGAGCTAGATTGCCGGAATGTTGTAGTTTTCATTATGGTGATTATCAGTGTGCAGGTGTCTGGCTTGACGCATTTAACTCTGTCTATTATTGAGGGCTCTATGCATAATATACTCTGTAGACCCGTCATTTCCTCGGGAGAAATATCACTCCAGGCCAACTAGTTGGCACCTGCTACAAACCCTCATTTCCAGCGCATCCATACCCTTACACAAGCAACACACATGCACACACACGCACGTGGGTACGCACACATACACGGTCACACGTACACATACACACACACACACACACACACACACACACACACACACACACACACACACACACACACACACACACACACACACACACACACGCACGCACGCACGCACGCTATATCGTCTTACTGCTGGGCTTATGTTTGTATCGGAAATTAGTTTTTGTTGTTGTTGCTGTTGTTGTTGTTGTTGTTGTCTGATTTAAGTCGTCTTTGGCTGCCCTCATAATATAAAGGGAGACCACGGTTTCCGTGGATTGTCTCACCTTTTTAGGGATATTTCACCTTTTCACAAAGAATGAGGAAAACACACGTTAGCGAGTATTCCTGTCGTACAATTGACATGTAACACGTGATTATGTCAGGGTCTGTATTGACTCCCCGTCCCGACGTCGTCCACGGTTGATGTCACATCAGAATATGCTGACTGTAATCATCCTCACTGCTTACTGTGCATCAGCTCATGTAAATCTACATCATAACATGTCCCTTATGTAATGTAAGTACATATTATAATAACTTTCTTGCGCCAAGCAGACATTGTCTAAACAGCAAGTTTCATGTATTATGTCCCGTCGTTTAATGCGCTGACAAGACCCCTAGATGTGTGACTTAATCAGCACTGTTGTCTTTATGCTTATTACTGTTGACCAAGAGATGAGATGGGTATTGATTGCTCCTTAGGTGGCTTTGATGGATATTGTCTTGCACATACTTGACATTTTATCGATCGGTCTGAAAGTCGGGCTCCCTGTTTTTGTTTATGTGCGAGTGATATTTCATAGAGGCTGTGACAGTATGTTCAAGGCATTTACTATGAAAATCTCGGGTTGTTTTTTATGTGTTTCATTAGTAGTTTAAATAAATGTGTAGGTTTGGCAGCAAATCTTGCTGCATACCGCTACGCGATGTCAGCATACCATGGTGAATGTTTGTTTGTTTAAGTGGGGGGACTAGGACTCCATGGTATGTGTAGAATGTGCGCGTACGGACCCTGTGTCAAATTTCTATCTCCATCCAGCTTGATTGCATTCCTGTTAACCATCTGAGTCAACCCCATTTGTTCAGTTTATGTCTATATTTAGTCGCAATGATCTCATCCTGTATGCTGCTGTATCCCACATAGTATGCACACTGAGCTGAGCTCTCCTCGTTTGACCATGCTCTTTCTTTACTAATGTGCCTCTTTCATTCTCCATTCTGTCTTGTTTCTTGCTGAATCTGTAATTTTGTGTATCATTATCTTTTTCAGGTAAGAATTTTCTTAATTCATATATGAATGTCAGCGTCCCGTAAGTTGCCACTTTAGCAGCATAAAGAGGTTAATGGATGCGCACCTTTACTTGCCCTCTCCAGTATGTGCATGGTTAAGGTAGGATGAAAATTGTTTGCTCATCAGAAGGAGGCTTCATTGCACACTCTCATATGGACGGGGTGAGACGTATTTGTTCTCAGTAGATGACCTTATTTAGCCAAATGTTTGTAATCTACTCGCATTCGCGGGCAGGCACTAACTGGAGCAACAACTCTGTATCATTGACTCGACTGACAATGTGTGAAGATAGCATTATGAGTTCCACTAACTAGATTACATTAAACGTCGTCACCATAAAAGCCGGGCATGTCATCATTTGAGTGCTTGCAAATGGTTTCCCTTTACTTAATATTGTCATGGCATGATTCGTGTCTGGGTGACTACTTTGCGTCGATTACTATGTGGTCACAACGTTTGTAAATCAATGGTGACATTTTGTGGGAATCACGTTAAGTAAGAAAAGTTAGCATGTTGCACGGTATGTGTTCGAGTGTCAGGTTAGATCGTGGCTTTCTGACACATGAACTGGGCCAAGTTCCCTGGATGCCTCGGGTTCAATTAACTTTGCATATAGCAGCAGGACCTTAAGCGGTCTCATCTATGAAAAACGGTTTCTGTGTCGGCCAACTGTTTGAGCCTTACAATGAACTCTTAGGAGCCATCGTTGCCTATGTAGATGCCATAGAAATCCTGTTTGTTTGTGAGCTACAGAGGACTAGGCATGTCTTCTGTTTGTTTGTGAGCTACATAGGGCTAGGCATGTCTTCTGTTTGTTTGTGAGCTACAGAGGACTAGGCATGTCTTCTGTTTGTGATCTACTGAGGACTAGGCATGTCTTCTGTTTGTTTGTGAGCTACAGAGGGCTAGGCATGTCTTCTGTTTGTTTGTGAGCTACAGAGGACTAGGCATGTCTTCTGTTTGTGATCTACTGAGGACTAGGCATGTCTTCTGTTTGTTTGTGAGCTACAGAGGGCTAGGCATGTCTTCTGTTTGTTTGTGAGCCACAGAGGACTAGGCATGTCTTCTGTTTGTGATCTACAGAGGACTAGGCATGTCTTCTGTTAGTTTGTGAGCTACAGAGGACTAGGCATGTCTTCTGTTTGCTTGTGAGCTACAGAGGACTAGGCAGGTCTTCTGTTTGTTTGTGAGCTACAGAGGGCTAGGCATGTCTACTGTTTGTGAGCTTCAGAGGGCTGGGCATGTCTTCTGTTTGTTTGTGAGCTACAGAAGGCTAGGCATGTCTTCTGTTTGTTTGTGAGCTACTGAGGGCTAGGCAGGTCTTCTGTTTGTTTGTGAGCTACAGAGGGCTAGGCATGTCTTCTGTTTGTTTGTGAGCTACATAGGGCTAGGCATGTCTTGGGTTCATGGTGTTCAACAGAATGCTGCTGGTTGTCCAATATGGAGTGGTTTTATTTGTGTTTGTAGGTTGAATGTCAAGCATGTTGCCAAATGGACGGGTTCGTTCTTTGTTAACTTTTGTCTCAATCGCAGCAACTGCCAGTATCATGCGTGTTGTTACCAGTATCATGCGTGTTGTTGCCAGTATCATGCGTGTTGTTACCTGTATCATGCGTGTTGTTACCTGTATCATGCGTGTTGTTATGCTGGTTTAGTCATCAGAGTGATGTAAGGCCTTCCCCAGCTATGGTTCGGCCCTTGTCGATGATCCCATATGCCGTTATAGTAGCTAATGTAGTGTCCGGAATTTGCGTTTGATAAGGTCAATATTATTGCTAATAGCGCTGAGTTTTGTTTGTAATGGCTTTGATTTTACTATATTGGGTAGTGTGGCGTATATGTACTGCTAGTAAGCTATACTAAGTGAGGCCAGCGCCTGATCTCACTGAAGGGAGCTATACTCAGTAAGGCTGATCTCACTGAAGGGAGCTATACTCAGTAAGGCTGATCTCACTGAAGGAAGCAATCCCATGTGTCAATATCCGCCGTATGGGGCACAATGGGCAAGCGGATGTCCGGTATGAATCGGTGCGAAATATGATGTTTATTGGGTAATCTCTGGTCCACAACTCATTATGGTCGTCGATTGTGACCCCGTTTCTCTCTTAGGTCGTGTGAACAATAAACTGTTCCGGCAGAATGTGTCACAATCTGCGTCTTCGCCAAGTGGTTATTGCTGTCTGCCTTCCAGCCGTATGGTCGCTTCTAGATTGCTGTGTGCATACATATTGCACTGGAATTAATCCGATCTCTTTCATATGACCCTACCATGATTGAGTGGCCATCACCCTCTTTTATACCTCCTTATCAAATCTGGTATTGATATTCCAATTCATGTATATATCCATCCCTTAGGCTTTGACACTCTAGCAGGGTAAACCAGGTTGCTGAGAGTTTGCATTACGTCTATAGTTAAGGTAACGTGCTGTTTGTGGGATAGAATTACTAAAGAATTGTCATGATAACTAGTCCTACTTCAGAAGTGAGTATTATTTCGTAAAATGCCCTCACCATCCCCTCCTTATCACTTTGTGGATATTTGATGACATAATTTCCTTCGAATGACATTCTTAACGCGTGTTATCCCTGTTTGTCATATGGCTTGCGTCCGCGGCCGCGAGACTTTGTTTGTCTTTGTATAATGAAGCGCTTGGTTTCTGCCTACATTTATCGGCTAAGCCACATGTTATTGCTTTCCTTTGGATTCCCGACAGATTGTTGGATCACGCGCTGTGAGTGCTGCTATTGGTACATGCCATACATGCAATAATGTCGTCACATGATCCTTCCCATCGCCCGTACACGCTGTGACATGAGTTGTAGGCATGGTGTGCTACGCTCAATCCAAAGTCACAATATTCATCCTTCATATTCAAACCGTAATCATTATGACGCCATTGAAGACCTTCTGTTGTTTGTGTCAACTGAAGTATTTTAACCCATCCCAACAAGCTCGACCCCAGATGACTTTTTCCGCTCTTATTCTCTGTCCTTCATAGAAGCTACTTAAACATGGCGGACGCTTAAGCTCTTATTAAGCCACCCATTAAATCTCCATTGCTAGTATCCAGATAGCCATCCTGATCATATCATTGAAACGTCTCCATGGGATGTCGACGAACCTCCTCTCAACCGCGCATTATTTTCTCCAAACGCATGGTGTGTTGTATCCGGTCTCAAGGTGTACGTTATTAATGGATCAAGACGGCTCCTAGCTGACAATGTCATCAAGGATATTAAGACTGTAGAATCTAGGTTTTTCATCGTGATCACTGACGACAGTTTGCTGTGCATTAATCCCATGCTGCAACGCGAAGGTCTTGCAGAAATCCCTGTCGGGTTTGTGACGTCAGATGGTGCCCTACTTCTATGTGGGCTAGAGGCCCCGTCGTTGATACTACTATCTTGATTGTATTATCTTGGTCAACTTCCAGTATTTATCTCGGCAAGTCTAGCGCGTTTTCCCCTGCGTGTGTCCCGTCATGTCGGATACTGGCCTGCGTCAATAGAGGGTAAATGGAGCCGTTTATTACGCGTGTAAAACGTCGGTTAATTGTTAACGGCTCTCGATGTTGCTCGGGGGCGTATTTCAATTCCCGATTGCTTGTTGCCACACGATCCAATCTCATTTTTATGGTCTTTATCATGGCTTGGATTATCTTTGCCAACCGTTCGTTCTCATTGCTTGGTTAGTCTATTATTTCGTGGGAGTTAATTAGAAAAAGGATATGGGTCAACTCGAGCATATATGCTGTGCAACAACCTGCGCATTTTGTGAAGAGCAACAGAGAATGAGCGGTGACGCGCCGCGTATTAAGGCCCGTCATGCCCGGCCTGTTGTATCTAATGTATCGCGCTCTGATTGACTCAGCAGACTCCACTATCATCACGACCTGCTTTCTCAATCCACAACTTTCCATACTGACTCATTTGATTACGCTGTATTTCCGAAGCAGTAGGTGTTTTTTTGGGGGGGATTTCGTGATGTGAACGTTGTAAAGCTGGGAATGGCTTCATTAGTTAGATTCTGATCCGATGATTCGTACTCCGAGACTCCCACAGGCTGTTTGCATAAAGGCGTAACCATCATGATCTTTCATCTATTAGACACCGGGGCGATGAGGCTGTGAGCTGTGGAGGGACGGGTAATTACCGAATATCTCTCTGTCTGTCTGTCTGTCCTTCCTCCCTCTGTCTGTCTGTCTGTCTGTCTGTCTGTCTGTCTGTCTCTCTCTCTCTCTCTCTCTCTCTCTCTCTCTCTCTCTCTCTCTCTCTCACACACACACACACACACACACACACACACACACACACACACACACACACACACACACACACACACACACACACACACACACACACACACACACACACACACACACACACACCCTCTCTCTCTATCTATCTCTCTCGCATTCACTCACGCACGCGCACCCCACTTGATGCTCTCAATTGACGCACGGGGTCTTGTTATGTCGGCCGACTCGTCACGGCTTGAAGCCGATAACAACACGTCATCGTGGCTGCTCAAGCCTATAACAACACGTGATCGTGGCTGCTCAAGCCGATAACAACACGTGATCGTGGCTGCTCAAGCCGATAACAACACGTGATCGTGGCTGCTCAAGCCGATACAACACGTGATCGTGGTTGCTCAAGCCGATAACAACACGTGACGTTGCTCAAGCCGATAACAACACGTGATCGTGGTTGCTCAAGCCGATAACAACACGTGATCGTGGTTGCTCAAGCCGATAACAACACGTGATCGTGGCTGCTCAAGCTGATCACTCTAGTGTCCTAATCTTGAACATAACACTTTCGAATAAGAAACCATTTTTAGCGCCAGTTCTGAGCTCGGTTGGGACTAACAACGCAAGATCAATCTATCTATCGTCAAAAATCTATATTACTCCACTCCCATTGTAACATTTAACGCACCTGACGTCACGTCTAGACCTTTTGCTACTGTTTTGATTCTGGCCAACCCAAACTCGACTCGCTCCCCAGACTAATTCTATATTTAGGCGCCGTTCGTTTCTTGTGTGTATTGTGACCTGTGATTAAGTACTCGCCGACCCAATTGTCAGATATCATTTATACGACTGCAGTTTTGTTGTGGAATCGAGAGAAAATGAGATCCCATGACGACTGTTTGATCTTGTAACAAAACTTTATGGATTTTAATATTGTGGTGGTCGGCTTGTATGACCGAAGCTATTACAGCTGTAGTGAATACCGCTGTGTGACGCCATGGTCGTTATTGGAGGTGAAGTACTGTGTGACGCCATGGTCGTTATTGGAGGTGAAGTACTGTGTGACGCCATGGTCGTTATTGGAAGTGAAGTACTGTGTGACGCCATGGTTGTCATTGGAAGTGAAGTACTGTGTAACGCCATGGTTGTTATTGGAGATGAAGTACTGTGTCAGTTCCGCTTAACCAACAATCCATAGTGTAATTCCTTATAATGTTCTTTTACTTAGTCTCGCCAGCGTCAAATTGCATGCTCTTGTTATCCACAAGGAGACTTCGCTCCTTGAAATCTTCTGTCAATAATTTTTATTTCAGACAAATCTTCCTCATATTTAGAATGATGAAAGAATCCGCATCCATCACACCCAGATTTCCCCGATGCCAGTCTCAGTACCCGCCATCTTCTTGTCATCATCTTCTGTATCCAGACACGGTAATGACATAAAATATCGGGTGTAGATAGGGGGTGAAGTGGGTGGGTAGGGGTGTGCGGTTATACCCTGTGTTATATTATATCCGTGATATAAGCAATCCTGATGTCGGTTTTGTGAACCACACACTCGTATTGTTGAGAAGCGTCCTGTGTTTGTCAGTGTTTGTGTGTTAAGTGTATTGTTTATCCTTATTTCTTAGATGCAGTCGAATTCTTGCGTTTTTCTTTGTCCTCGTGTTTGTTTCTTCTGTTGTCTTGTTCAAACACCGCGTATTGTTCGGCCTTCTATTGTCCTCGTGCTGATTGTCCCTATGACCTTCGACCTTTTGTTTGGCTCTCTTTTGATATGATTTTCTATTGTATTTGTTGCACGTCGGTATGCAACCTATCGCTTGCACTTCTCTTTCATGGCTGTATTCTCTGCTTTCTCTCGCTGGGTTTCGCTCCGTTGTTATCGAAGGCACCCGCCCATTATTTACGGATCAATACAAAACAAGCCCGATTGGTGTAGCGATGTGATCCTCCCGTTGAAGTCTCGCCCGCGTACCACCTGCGTTACCACTTGATGCAACACACAAATTGTGGGTTACTGGGATAATATTGATTAAGATCATAGTGTCAAGGCCGCACCCCCTTAGTTAGTTCTATACAGGTGGCCGACAGCATACAAGTTTGATTCTACCAGTGGCAGTGGCTTTGGCAAGTGGTATCATAGATCACAACGAGTTTGTTTCTACCAGTGGCAGTGGCTTTGGCAAGTGGTATCATAGATCACAACGAGTTTGTTTCTACCAGTGGCAGTGGCTTTGGCAAGTGGTATCATAGATCACAACGAGTTTGTTTCTACCAGTGGCAGTGGCTTTGGCAAGTGGTATCATAGATCACAACGAGTTTGTTTCTACCAGTGGCAGTGGCTTTGGCAAGTGGTATCATAGATCACAACGAGTTTGTTTCTACCAGTGGCAGATTCCAATCGTAGAGCCACGACCACTTTCTTGTGTCATTCTTAATCGCGTCGATGTTGCCTTGTTTTTATAGGAAACGCCGTATATTTTATTCGTATTAATGTGACGTACTTGTCCTCTGCTGGTACTAAAAGCTGCTTGGACAAAAATGATGATTCGGATGATTGGCGGTTGTATTTATTCATCAAACTTCCTGAATTTTGTAATCTTTTTATATATATATACACGGTGAGGCTCCCTGTGGGGATGTGTGCGTTAACTAACTATCCTGCCATAACTCGACCAAGATTTTTGAGTGTCTCAAATGCAAGTCCACCTGATACGTTAAGATTCAACATTGAGTAGCCTTGGTCTTCGGTTTTAGGATCCTTCCGAATTGTAATTATTTGGTCCAGGGAATTTGTATCGTCAGCGAATTATGAAATATATAGTGTTATAGGGGGTCTTCCATGAAAAGACAAACATTTTGCCCGAGATACCAAATAGGATGTCCCTTTTCGGTGATAAATGCCAGACAGAGTCACTGTATATATTCATCGTATTGCTCGCTCCGTAGAGATTTGTGAGGAAAACTTTTTTTATTGAGTTTTCCCCATCGAATGCATGTTGGTCGCGATGCAAACAAAAATGATAATTGCTGTGTCGATGTTGACGCGAGATTACGATTCCTCCGAGACGTGGACCTATATATGAGAGCCAGTTGCTGACCTCTGACTTGTTGTAACGAGTTGGTGGTAGCGGAGTACGTGGATGTCGCGGTTTTGTGCTGGAGGGTGTCCATGTACAGCGCTTGTTAATGTTGGATAGCTTGTTATAGCTTTAGTGGATTGTGAGTGGAGGGCTGTGACCAGATGATAGGGTGCTTTGTGCTGTTGTGAGTGATGGTGGTGTGTTTCCCGGCTAGTTTGGGTTGGATGACGGCGATAACAACACCTCGTCTTCAAGTAGGGGGCGATAAAATGAGACCACCACAGTATATTTCATAGTAGGCGATAATATGAAAGGAACGCGGTGATTCTGTATCAACACGTGGTGGGCGATAAAATAGGTTCTCGTCCGGGTATAGTTTACCTGGACCTTCATTGAATACTGCAGCGGACGAATTGATTCAGTGTTTAAAGATCTGCTGGAATCCTATTGATGCAAGAATTATTTTGCGTTAGGATCTCGATGATTCCACGAAACTACGCAGTCTGTTGATTCCCTGATGAACATGCGTGTGATTGGACACTTCTATGGAACGCCCGTCGCGATTAGTTGACTCTTACTCCAATCGCTGATCAGTAAATATCAACTTGTAGCTAGTTTTCTGTAATTGTATATATCATCACCATGCATAGCTTGTGTTTTTGTAAGTCGTGATTAAGTGTGCAATACGACGTAGCTGCGCTGTATCGCAGGTATGTATGGAAGTTAGCGGGGTGTAGTTTTTGTGTCATTTCCGAGGAACTTTTGGCTTTCGTATGCGCATGCGCTTTGAATGCATGGAGTGCATGTCAGCCAGAGATTCATGCGGCATTCCTCACATAACGAATGCAGCTGTAAAGCAACGGGCGGAGTTTTTGGATGGCACGGACTCCCCTTTCGTGAGGCATGCCGCATTGTTCAATTATATTCGGCTGAGGAATGTTTTACATAATCCTTGCGACGCTCCATTCTGGTGTTTTATAAAAGGCGATAATCCATTCATAACTACGTTATAACAAACACCAACCCCCTCCATCCGCCTTCAGGCCAAAACACACTCCTCAATGCAGAGATTTCCGCACGCGACCGCTCGGAGATGCGGTCCGCGTTGGTAGACTGTAGTGTTCTGATCCATGGGCGTGCCATGGAGTTCTCTGTATCAGGTTCGTTTGTTGGCCGCCAGCTACTGTTGGCAACACATGTTGTGTCACGTTATCGTACCGTTATGTGACAGATTTGTAATACCTGCCGGTTAAAACTGATCATCTCGGCTATGTACTGAATCTTATATCTGGGGTTAAGTTCTTTTTTTATTTAAATACTGTTCGACAAATCATAAAATGCCTTCCAACGCAGTACATGCTTTATGGCCGGAGGTTTGATGAATGATTAGTTATAATGAAGTGATTGCCAGTGATGCCAAATGCACAAGATACAATTGTCATTCCCTCGATGACTGATTGCTCCCAGCGGCAAACTCGCTGGCACCCCACCTGCCGCGTGGCGTCGCTGTCCAGTCTATACAGGAAGCGTGGTCCGGGATCTAATCCGCGCCATTGTGTCAGGGATCTGCTTCAGCGGCTGGGAGGAGGTAACGGGGAGTGAAGCTGGTTATGACGTCACTCACGCCCATCAACATTACTTCCATGCCATAGTGGTGATGGTTGTGATGATGATGATGATGATGATGATGATGATGATGATGATGATGTTGATGACGACGACGACGATAATGGACGATGGCGGGGATGGTGGATATTTAACAATCGCTTCGAAGATAGCGTGTCTGAATCACACATTCATTCTATCTATTTGTAAACCACGGTTTCTGAAATCACCACCATCACATTGGAAGCGAACATTAGTTCGTATGAGACATACCGGCATGGAAACCAGATATTGACGGTATATTGACACCGAACATACACCAATTAAGCTTCTGTCCTTCTCATCTCCCGACCTCAGCTTCCTTTTTACTTGATGTCTGATGTTACAAATGTGTGTGTATATAGTTGGCCTCGGCATATTGCGCTCCTTGGAGCTGTTAACCAGTGCTATTGACTCTGAGGCCGTGAGTGCTTGTAAGTGTTAGACAGAAAGGCAGATATGAATATTGATTGCGACTAGAGTTTCTCTTTGTAGTCCTCTCGCGGGGATATTAAATCCCAGAAGTGCGGGTTGTAATCTCACCTGTGTACCTCAGGAGTATGACAAAGTGTGCTTGGTGTACCTATTATAGAATTAATGATGCATTGTGAATGTGTGGCAACGCTGAAATATTGCTGATCAATCTGACCAGTGACGGCTCCTTCCGATTGGGATTAAAAAGGCAATGTGTCACTGAGCATTATGATTTATAGTCAGACCGTTATGACGGCAAGGTAATCCACGATTAATTGTCGTTGTTCGTCGACATGTCCGATATGGGAAATAGCATCCGGACGAGGTGAGGCTATTTATTGCTCTCCACTTAAAGCTCTTTGTTCCTCCTCTTTGATCATTTTGTCTGTGCACGCTGAACATCCCTTGATCCTCTCAGTCTGTTCCCAGATGATACACCCCCTCTATACGTTTTTTCTGTTCCAGTTAGTGCACCCCCTCTGTCCGCTTTGTCTGTTACAGTTATTGCACCCCCTCAATCCTCATTGTCTGTTTCAGTTAGTGCACCCCCTCTATCCTCATTGTCTGTTCCAGTTAGTGCACCCCCTCTATTCGCTTTGTCTGTTCCAGTTAGTACACCCCCTCTATCCTCTTTGTTTGTTCCAGTTAGTACACCCCCTCTATCCTCTTTGTCTGTTCCAGTTAGTGCACCCCCTCTATCCTCATTGTCTTGTCCAGTTAGTGCACCCCTTCTATCCTCTTTGTCTGTTCCAGTTAGTACACCCCCTCTATCCTCTTTGTCTGTTCCAATTAGTACACCCCCTATATCCTCTTTGTCTGTTCCAGTTAGTACACCCCCTATATCCTCTTTGTCTGTTCCAGTTAGTACACCCCCTCTATCCTCATTGTCTGTTCCAGTTAGTGCAACCCCTCTATCCTCATTGTCTGTTCCAGTTAGTGCAACCCCTCTATCCTCATTGTCTGTTCCAGTTAGTACACCCCCTCTATCCTCTTTGTCTGTTCCAGTTAGTGCAACCCCTCTATCCTCTTTGTCTGTTCCAGTTAGTGCACCCCCTCTAACCTCTTTGCCTGTTCCAGTTAGTGCACCCCCTCTATCCTCATTGTCTGTTCCAGTTAGTGTACCCCCTCTATCCTCATTGTCTGTTCCAGTTAGTGCAACCCCTCTATCCTCTTTTTCTGTTCCAGTTAGTGCAACCCCTCTTTCCTCATTGTCTGTTCCAGTTAGTGCACCCCCTATATCCTCTTTGTCTGTACCAGTTAGTGCACCCCCTCTATCCTCTTTGTCTGTTCCAGTTAGTGCAACCCCTCTATCCTCATTGTCTGTTCCAGTTAGTGCAACCCCTCTATCCTCATTGTCTGTTCCAGTTAGTGCAACCCCTCTATCCTCATTGTCTTGTCCAGTTAGTGCAACCCCTCTATCCTCTTTGTCTGTTCCAGTTAGTGCAACCCCTCTATCCTCTTTGTCTGTTCCGGTTACTACACCCCTCCATCATTTTCGTCTGCTCATGCAGGTACCCCCTTTTTTCTGTTTTTCTCTCTCTTCAGTTTCTGCTGGTGCATCCCTCTTTGTCTGTTCCCGCTGGTACACCGTTCTTTTTTCTCTCTCGCTGATGCACCTTTTTTGTCTGTTCCTGCTTGTGCACCCCTCCTTGACTGTTCCTGCTTGTGCACCCCTCTTTGTCTGTTGATCTGTTTATCCCATTCTTTTTTCATCTTTTTCTCAGTCTTTTCAACTCCCCCTGTCATTCATGTGTTTTTACGATGACGTCTGCCCAGTATGACGGCGCTCTGCTTTATTCAAGTTGCATGTCGAAATTGAATCCTATCTATTTTTGATCATTTCCTGATTCTCCGGCAATCTGTAGACTTATCTCCTTCGGCTGAATGTCCGTCTTAATGGAACGTATGCTATTGTAATAGGAAACTGACACGATGGGGAGAACGCTAACTAGCTTGTCTCATTTCACATGGCATAATGTTGTAGACCACGGTACATTGATATTTTGTCACTTGCTCGAATCACATTTGACCCTTAATCCCCAAACCAAACGTCAGTTTCGTGAAGAAGTAGCTGCTACTTATGCAGGACGGCTCGTCTTCCTGCAAAAACACGTTAGCTGCAATCAGAGCCAGGGATTTATCCTAATGGCTGATAAATGGCTGTGAATTTCGAAGGGGCGTTCCTTGTTAAGGGCTCAGTATGTTTCAGACTGCTTGGTTGGCGTGTTATGAAGGGAGTTTACAGTGATGCGAGTGTGGTGGCGCTGTTAGGGTCGCATGCAGCGTAGAGTTTGGGCAAGTCACTCTAGTGAGGTGATTTTGATGCATGCTAAGTGACTTTTACAGGATGTGTTGCCAAGTAAGTGAATGAAACAAATCGGAGTTTGTTGTATGATGCCGCATAAGAGACATATACTTGGTGTGTAGTTGGTCAATAATGATATTCTGGGGTTTTTTTTTGTCACTAAGGAAGTGATATTTAAGGTGTAATTTTTGTACCCAAGATAGTGATATGGTCCTATTTGTCTGCCACAATCTCTGAATTAAGTGCTTCTATTTCTGCTTGAATGAATCTGAACTGGGTGGATATAAATAAGCTGAGGAAATGATGCTCGCTTTTTGTCGCTCAGGGGGTATTTTTCTCACTAAGGAAGTGATATTCAGGGTGATTTGTTTGGGGTGGTGACTGAAGGATGTATATGTGTTTGACAGCACCTGTCCCCCATCCGGCCGTACCAATGAGTAATGATGCCGGAGAGCCACGCGTGCTGATTAACTCGATGCCTAGTCTTAATTACAACGCTTCTGCAAACTGCTGCCTAAAAACGCCGATTAAAACTAGCCGTATAAATTGGCTGAATATTGAGTCGCATGCTGTTCGCCCATAACATGCAGTTATTGATTCCGTCAGTGTTCCTCTTGTGTAAGGACGGGTGTCTCACTTGAAATTTGCCGCTGCCGCCAACCACTGGCAATTGTCGCCAGCTTCATTTGTCCACCAAGCCTGTAGGGAACAGAGACACTCGAATCTCGATGTTAAAGAGGCTGTTCAGTCCCATATCGGTCACTCAGGGATCATTTTGTTTATACATAACAACGTTTAACGCAGACATAAATAACGCCATCTTTTGATTTGGGCCACAAAGTTTAATTGATCGAAAAATGTTAATAAATTTTCAACATTATTATTTCACTGGAATTATTCATGATGTACTGTGGTTTTATTTAGTTGTGTCGTTCCATCACTAACGGTGGCTCCCTAAAACCATGAACCACACGAATGTTAGCTGTAAATCATTACACGCTATATAACTACCTCGCTATCGATGTGTATACTTCCGCTTTGGTTACAAAATATATATTTCATCAAATATTAAAGTTGTGGGCATCATTGCCCATATATGACCGACAAGCAGGAAGGGTCATTTCGGACAACATAAATGGCGACAGCCGAAGTAAGGATCTATTTTCTGAGACCGCAGCGCCGCGTAGCGATTGAAAGTTTGAAAACTTTAAACTTTTGGTTTCCAAGGTGTTGTTGCCAAGCAGCTTGCTATAGGCAACCTCGTTCCAAATATGGGGCTGAACAGTCTCTTTAATAAACTGTGATCGCGTCCTGTACTCGGGAACCTGTAATTAAGATTCGAGTATCTCTCGGTCGGAGTCTAGTCAAGGTCCCCTATCTCCTTGGCTGCGGGCCCTGTTTACATGTTAATGATATTCAATAGTCTCGCCAACGAGAAGCGTAGCGGAACCTCTGGAGTCTGGGACGCAGACTAGTCGGATTCCGTTGTCTTCTTTTTACTGTACTGTGCTTAGAAATCCGAGTGCCTGTATTAAGAACGGCTGCCATTCGATGGCAGTGATTTGTTAATGGCTTGGTACAATCACCAAGGTACTTGGTGACGTCAGCTACGGTGGTCCGTGCACTCAGTCCGAGATTAAGTGCTATATTGGCGATATCGACACTTGACGCCAGGCAGCGCATGGCTGCAGTTCGGACGAATGCAGTTTGCGTCGTGTTTTGGTATCTCATCATTAAAACCCGGTTGCTAAGCAACATGTAATGAGCGACCATTTTACGGCCTTAGCTGTGGCCAATAACAGACCCTCGACACGCCGCATATATCCAAACTTACCTGATATAGAGCTTGATTAGAGAGTTCACCTGTAGCGACCAGGTGGGACGTTTTAGAAAGCCTGACCCGTAATGAGGGATTGCGGATAGGGTGTGCTTGGTGTCGATGGCGTGTTCGCGTGCTCTCTTCGTTAGGGAGTCTTTGAACTGTCACTGCTATGGAGGTCAGCGTGTACGGGATGAGACTGTCGCGATCGCGCAGAGGGAGAGGTGTGGATTCTAATGTTTTTTTTTTGGGGGGGGGGTGGGGTGTGACAGGATGGGATGGGGTTCATGACGGAGGCGAGAGCAATCAAGAAAGCGACCGATCTCGGTTATTTTCATCAGCGGTTACATAGATGGGAAATGTTTTGTACAAGGAGGCCATGTGTTTACAGCGGTATGTAACAGGGTTATATGTGTAATAAGTATGTCAGGTGTGTTATAACAGGGCTTTGGGATATAACAGGGCCATGTGTGTATAACAAGGCCCTGATATGTCAGTTTTATAACGTGGCCACACGTGACACAAAAAATGGCCACGCGTAATATACAGCGACCTTGTGCAACTTATCAAGGACATGTCTGGCGTAACAGGGCCATATGTGATATGAAGTACTCCTACTTGTAGATGCGTGTGGACATCTGAGAGGCGACATCGTGAAGGTCACCATACCTACAGAGTACCTGTTTATCTTACCCCAATCATTCCCAGCGCTCGTCTCGGAAACTGGGTCGCATAAAAGTGCTGACATCGTCACATTTTCTCCCCTATACTTATTGACCTGGAATATTGTATAATTCGCCCCCCCCCCTTCTCCCCTCCTGTCTTTTGTGTCGTCATTGATATAGGTTTAGTGATTAATGATAGGTAATTCATGTATACGGAAGATATGCTCATCTTTTGCTTTGAATTTAGAATACCGAAGATGTCTATCAGTGCAAATTGTTCTCGTTATTTTTATAACAGTTCAGGTAAGGTGTAGGCGTATCCACGCCGGCGAGGTTAACAAACAGCTTATTGTCAGTAAAGTCAGATATTTCATAGCGGTCCTTCCTGGAACTAGGAACCCACCCTGCAAACAATTGTGCATTCGTGTGCCTTTGTTCCGCATCATCCAGACAGCATTCGAGACTGTCTCAAATCTTGTGTATGACTGATGACGTCATTGACAATGGCCGCTGGCATTTTTGTCTATTGTTGCTCCTCTGGTTAGACCATGAACCACCTGTATTAATGAACCCATGGCGTGTCCTCGGGTAGTTCATCAACCCACCGTCTGGGGGAAGCAGTAGTAACTGTCAACCATTAATGTCATCGCGCATGCGTGTTCGTCTGTGACCCCCTGCCATTGTCCCGGTGCACAAATTACACGCCTTTAAATTTTGACGTGGCCAAAAAATTCCTTTCATTCTCTCTTTTAATTAGCGCTGTGATTGATCGTCCGTTCGTCTGTATGACGTTCGTAATCTTTTGATGTCACGTGTTGTTGTGAACCACGCTAGCAGCCCCACACTGTGTAGAACACTCTCATTTTAGTGTATTTTTGCAAACTAAAAACGACCTTTGGCCCCTGAATTATTACCACAAAACAGTTCAAAACTCTTTTGTTTCACATAAACGCAGTGGGGAATCGAAACAAATGTTTCTAAGAAATTAGACGACCAAATGTATAATCTGGTGAGACCTTAAATTCGAGAAGCTGTCGGTGACATTCCCATGATCACATCGTCCGATAAAGAATGCGCGCCTCTTATACATTAGGGTGGCACAGTTTGTCCATATAGCTTTAAAACACCATTTAGCTTGCCACGCAAGCGATTTGATCACCAGACCAATGGCACCAGTCCGTTCGTCTGTTCATTGTAATCTTTGAATGGCACATTTTGTCAGGAAGCTAGCTAGCAGTTCCAAATCATGTATAGACCCCGTTTGTGTCGATATGTTCATGCAGATAAAAAGTGACCCTCGACCCCAGAGTTATTAATGGAAATTCTCTTCTTCAATAAAAATGCATTGGTTTGTTTCTGGCCAAATGTAGATGGAAAGGTTACAGGTGACCTTGACCTTATCCCAAATGTCACACACTCAAATAAGGAATATTATACCATAAACGTTTTGAGTTATTCTCATCATAACGTTTACATAAAAATTATATATAAAACCGCTGAGCTTCGATGCATTGGCCTCTTGTTCAGATATAACGTTGCTTGAAATCATCATTGATCCGGGGTTTTTTAGAGACAGCTGCAATAAATACTGATGTTGAGTTTCTCATTGCTAGTAATGCCCATATAAAGTTGGCATCATTGTTGCTTTATTCATCCTCAAAGTTTGATGTCACTTAGCGCCCAAAATGACCAGTTGAAACAAGTGATTTGATGTGGATGATGCGCTGTAAGCGTGGACAGCTGGCTGGCTGACTCGCGGGTGGGCGGGCTTGGTGGAGGCCGTTCTTTATGGGGAAGCACTGACGAGGCGGGGTGATGTTGATGACACGATCTCATCCAGCTTCCAATGCCACATCTCCCAGGATAATTTATTCTTCTAGGAATGCTGCAGGAATGACTCCGCTCCATGATGGGTTATATGGGTGGACTATTGACACTAAGTCGAAACTGTCACTGTCCGCAAACTGAACGAAACATATGTCTTAATGGACACCTGTCTACAACGGAGAAATGATCCCCTGTCATTAGCGGATGCAAAGTACCAGTTCAGTAAGTGCCCGTCCTTTCTTCACCGGGGAGCTATCACCAGAAACTACTCAACTGTCGGACGTTGCATAATAACTTATTCCTCGTTGGTTTTCATTATGTAACTGTAATAATGGGGAGTGGATATCTCATTAATTATGCTGATTCAGCGGGCACCTGCCAGTCAAGGAAAGGGTTTATGATATGATCTCACTCGTTACATATGAAATATTGACGAGCGAATATGCATCTCCACGCGCTATGTAGTATCCCGCGTATCATCACAGCTCAACGCCCAATGTAGTATCCCGTGTATCATCACAGCTCCACGCCCCATGTAGTATCCCGCGTACCATCACAGCTCCACGCCATATGTAGTATCCCGTGTATCGCCACAGCTCAACGCCCTATGTAGTATCCCGCGTATCATCGCATCTCCACGCGCTATGTAGTATCCCGCGTATCATCACAGCTCAACGCCCTATGTAGTATCCCGCGTATCATCACAGCTCCACGCGCTATGTAGTATCCCGCGTATCATCACAGCTCAACGCCCTATGTAGTATCCCACGTTTCATCACAGCTCCACGCCCTATGTAGTATCCCGTGTATCATCACAGCTCTGCGCCGTATGGAGCGTGTTTCTGTTACTCTTTCTGTCAAACTGATGTTATGCGTTTACTGATGTAATGCGTTTACTGATGCTGTTGTAGCAGAACTTAGATGATTTTCATCGTCCAGCTCCATTAGATACTGAACATTCATCTCAGCCATGACCGATTTGCTATTTATCGCTTTTGCAGCATCCTTTTGTTGTTAGTCATTATGCTGAAGCAGCTGTAACCGTGTACTTAACATTGAGCTTAATCAGCAGTAACTTTGTACTGAGCATTATGCTTTATCAGCAATTACTTTGTACTGAGCATTATGCTTTAGCAGCAGTTGCTTTATACTGAGCATTATGCTTAGCAGCAGTAACTTTGTACTGAACATTATGCTTTATCAGCAGTAACTTTGTTCTGAACATTATGCTTTATCAGCAGTAACTTTGTACTGAAAATTATGCGTTAGCAGCAGTAACTTTATATTGAGCATTATGCTTAGCAGCAGTAACTTTGTACTGAATATTATGCTTTATCAGCAGTAACTTTGTACTGAACATTATGCGTTAGCAGCAGTAACTTTATATTGAGCATTATGCTTAGCAGCAGATACTTTGTACTGAGCATTATGCTTAGCAGCAGTAACTTTGTACTCAACATTATGCGTTAGCAGCAGTAACTTTATACTGAGCAATATGCTTTATCAGCAGTTACTTTGTACTGAGCATAATGCTTTAGCAACAGTAGCTTTGTACTGAGCATTATGTTTTAGCATCAGGAATGTTATTCCACTTTTCTAACATTCTTCTTCATTCTAGTTTGAAGCATTCTTCTTAAAAACAGTGTTATAAGGCCAAGCCATCCATCAAACTGACAATGATTAGTCGGGTGTCTGTGAATTCGAGAGTGAGAACATAAGTCGATGAATGATTCGCTTCATTTCAATTAAGGGTCAGCGGGTTGACGTCCGCTGTGCGGCAAGACAATTAATGGTTCGAGTGTGGATGTGGGTGTGTGTGCGTGCGTGCATGTTTTGTATGCAAAAATGTGCATGTTCCATTTGCAATGGCTATATACGATGTCTCGGTTTAGGGGTTGACATATTGTACGCATTCATGCCAGAAGCTAAAGGAATCATTCGTCATCGGAGATTACGCTCCATTTTCATTGTCGATGTTTTCGTATCCCTATCTGTCTTATCAGGTTCACTGATAAAGCACGCAATGGGACACCTTATCAGACCCATGTGGGTGCCAGTTTATGGAATCTTCACTGATGGTAATGAGAA
The DNA here is from genome assembly GCA_034190875.2 of Urechis unicinctus. Taxonomy (NCBI): domain Eukaryota; kingdom Metazoa; phylum Annelida; class Polychaeta; order Xenopneusta; family Urechidae; genus Urechis; species Urechis unicinctus. Next base: position 76,750,547 of record CM067354.1, read on the forward strand.
AACATTCACACCAAGGGTCAAAAGCTGAATAAATTGGTCCGCTTTTTTGAAGCTATTAAATACGTCAGGTTTGTTTTTGAAAACAAAAATAGCTAAACGTTGGTTAAATAGGGCTACATAGTGTGGCATATAAATGGTTATAACGGGCGAGCGTGACATATTGGCAACTTATCTTAGGGGTATGCTGGTATTCTACCTCCCGGGGTGTATGCGGATTAGATCAATATTGCAATTAAATTGCCATGCAGAGGATGACTGAGGCTGCAGCATGGTGGAACTTAATCGATAGGAATCATTATTTGAAGGTAAATGTCAGTCGCCGTGAGTGCTTTTATAGCTTAGTTTTTGTGACCACGAGCCGTTAGCGGCAGTATTCGAGCTCTCGTATCTCGTTGGAAGGACCCCGAGGCAAGTCAATATTTGATATGTCTCATCTTGTTGGGTGTGACACGAAATGTTAGAGGCAGCATTTGAGGTTAAGCATCCTGAAAGAGGGACATCGCGGGGTGATGGCGGCTTATGGCGATCCTACTTTATTGTCCTATACCACTTACTGTTTTTAATTGTCCCAACGCGACCCAGATCCCACTAGTGGGACGCGGCATAAAACCAAGCGAGTGGAAGTTAAATCAGATTTGGAAGCTGGTTCGAGTCCGGCTTCAGAGAAGACGGGGAAGTGTCTGACCATGCATGTCTAACGTATGGTCAGCAGCTGAGCGTCAGCTATTGCAGTCATTAACCCAATCGCGGTGAGAGTAGATAGGGGTTCGCATCCATTCACGAGTCGCACTCAATGCAGCGTGACCAAGTCGGGCGTGTTAAGATTGCCGGTGATTATTAACGGCGAATACCTGGTGAAAAAACTGTCATTTGGCATCTTCTTTGTGGTGAATTGATGGCGAATCAATATTTAATCAGTTCCACGCGAAGGTGTGGTGATTAGAGGGGCAAGAGGCTGCTTCTGCTGCTGCTTCTGCTGCTGCTTCTGCTGCTGCTGGGGTGATGAATAGCGAGGATGCGTAGGCTAGGCTAGGTAGAGTCGCTGGAAACGTATATTGGCAATTAGACGGGTAGGTTTCTAGTCTCGCTTGGGTGAACATCCATAGAGACAAACTCTGGTGCCAGCTTAATGCTCTGATACGGTGGTCTGGCTCGGGATGGCTTCCATCCTCTCTATGGTACGTGGGATGGTCACAAGCAATACCGGACTTGCACATCCATTTGAAGCGTCTATCGTCATGATGCGATGGTGGTTGTGTTATGTGGTGTGGCCTACAGTGAGATGCCACCTCGTCTAGCAGGCCTTTCTTTCTCCGGTTTTCACTCTTCATTCGTCTTATTGTTTTGGTGCAGAGACCACAATCTATCGCATATTTAGGCGCTCGGATCCACTTTCAGGCAGCGACACCTAGCCTTGGCGTAATTCTACAGGCAATGCTGCTGTTCGTCTGTGACGTCATTGAACCATGGCGCGTTCGTTTTTTTATAAATGCTTTAATAATGCTTCTGAAGTAGAAATGAAGATGGATATTCTGTTTGCCTGTCATCACTGGGATCTCCACCCCCCCCCCCCCCCCCCCACCTTTACCATGTACTCCCAACCCCGCGTCTATCATTTCCTCTCGTCGCTGTTCAATCTCATTTATTTATCCATAGAGACACACAATCGGCGGCCTCTCCCGCCACGTACAAGTGAATTCCAGGGGAGGGATAAAATCGACTTCCTGGTTACTCGCAGTCCGTTGATCACTCAAGAATCTATGTATGTAGCCCGCTCGTGGACTGCAGACGAGGTGCCAAGCGTCCGTGAATCCCACTCAATCTGCCAATATGAATCACTCTCCGCTAGAGTGAATTGCAGGCAGCCAGAGACACGCTTGTCGCAGAGGCAGGATGACCCTACAATTGCCACTTATGGCTTGGTTAATGATGGTGAATGGCACTCACAAAACCGGAACATGTAGGTCGTGGGGAAACTCTACCTGCTGTGAAGAGAAGGGAAAGACCGTTATATGACCACCGTGGTACCATACCATAGCATCGTGTAACCGCCGTGTGTTGGCATGTAACTGATCTGCATAACCATACTGCATTAGCCAATAACTGATCATAGCCACTGTATGACCATACTGCATTCGCCAATAACTGATCATAGCCACTGTATGACCATACTGCATTAGCCAATAACTGATCATAGCCACTGTATGACCATACTGCATTCGCCAATAACTGATCATAGCCACTGTATAACCATACTGCATTCGCCAATAACTGATCATAAGCCACAGTATAACCATACTGCATTCGCCAATAACTGATCATAGCCACTGTATGACCATACTGCATTCGCCAATAACTGATCATAGCCACTGTATGACCATACTGCATTCGCCAATAACTGATCATAGCCACTGTATAACCATACTGCATTCGCCAATAACTGATCATAGCCACTGTATAACCATACTGCATTCGCCAATAACTGATCATAAGCACAGTATAACCATACTGCATTCGCCAATAACTGATCATAGCCACTGTATGACCATACTGCATTCGCCAATAACTGATCATAGCCACTGTATGACCATACTGCATTCGCCAATAACTGATCATAGCCACTGTATGACCATACTGCATTCGCCAATAACTGATCATAGCCACTGTATAACCATACTGCATTCGCCAATAACTGATCATACTGCATTCGCCACTGTATAACCATACTGCATTCGCCAATAACTGATCATAGCCACTGTATAACCATACTGCATTCGCCAATAACTGATCATAGCCACTGTATGACCATACTGCATTCGCCAATAACTGATCATAGCCACTGTATGACCATACTGCATTCGCCAATAACTGATCATAACCACTGTATGACCATACTGCATTCGCCAATAACTGATCATAGCCACTGTATGACCATACTGCATTCGCCAATAACTGATCATAGCCACTGTATGACCATACTGCATTCGCCAATAACTGATCATAGATCCACTGTATGACCATACTGCATTCGCCAATAACTGATCATAGCCACTGTATGACCATACTGCATTCGCCAATAACTGATCATAGCACTGTATGACCATACTGCATTCGCCAATAACTGATCATAACCACTGTATGACCATACTGCATTCGCCAATAACTGATCATAGCCACTGTATGACCATACTGCATTCGCCAATAACTGATCATAGCCACTGTATGACCATACTGCATTCGCCAATAACTGATCATAGCCACTGTATGACCATACTGCATTCGCCAATAACTGATCATAGCCACTGTATAACCATACTGCATTCGCCAATAACTGATCATCATAGCCACTGTATGACCATACTGCATTCGCCAATAACTGATCAGCCACTGTATGACCATACTGCATTCGCCACTGTATAACCATACTGCATTCGCCAATAACTGATCATAACCACTGTATGACCCATACTGCATTCGCCAATAACTGATCCACTGTATAACCATACTGCATTCGCCAATAACTGATCATAGCCACTGTATGACCATACTGCATTCGCCAATAACTGATCATAGCCACTGTATGACCATACTGCATTCGCCAATAACTGATCATAGCCACTGTATGACCATACTGCATTCGCCAATAACTGATCATAGCCACTGCACCATACTGCATTCGCCAATAACTGATCATAGCCACTGTATGACCATACTGCATTCGCCAATAACTGATCATAGCCACTGTATGATTCGCCAATAACTGATCATACTGCATACTGCATTCGCCAATAACTGATCATAGCCACTGTATGACCATACTGCATTCGCCAATAACTGATCATAACCACTGTAGACCATACATTGCCAATATGATCATAGCCACTGTATGACCATACTGCATTCGCCAATAACTGATCATAGCCACTGTATGACCATACTGCATTCGCCAATAACTGATCATAGCCACTGTATGACCATTGTCTATTTTACAGATTTTAACAACCGTGTAATCATTGTGCATTGGACAATAACAGGTATCATCGTATGATAATTGTCTATTAACCAATAACGTATAAAAACCAACACATGACATAATAACCTGAGTAAAATCCTCCCATAGCTAGCATGATAATAATATCACAAATATAACAGATGGTAGTCAGCTTATATACGATTTATAACCAGCGTATAACTAACTCATAACCAGCTTATATCCACAATAAGACCAGGCGGTAACAGGTCATAGCCAGGACAGATTTACGTTTGGCATGATACCCACTTGCAGTAAACCAGCTCCTTGTGACAGAATATAACTAGTGTACCAACAAAGAATTATATCCTTCGAGCGAATTTATACCCACTATTTTCCCATTTAGTGTCCTTGTGTAAGCAACAAACTCCCTATTAAACCACACGATCCCCCCTTGGGAAATACCTAGTATATTAATGGCTGCTCTGTGAATCCTCTTGTCTATGTAAGGAATCTATTCCCGCGGAATCGGGATTGGCTTTCCAGAAAAGGCCAATTTACTTAACCGGTCTAAAGTATTCGACACTAATTGTCTTTGATGTACCACTGAGAGCATCCTATAATGTAGAGCGCCCATATAATGGCGCTTTATCCCGTGTGCCGCCGGGGAAATTGGTGAGTTAATAATGGCGGCTCACCACCTGCCGACGACAGTACCTACCAATCATCGTTTCATTTGCTCGCCTGAAAAACCGCCTTGTTTATTTTCCATGTCATCATATCGTATGTTTGCGAGTGGAATTATTCGAGGAATAGATACGAGAAGAATTATTCTCATAGCTCATATGAGCTCATAACGTGCAGTTTTCTTTTGCCCATTTTCCAGAAGAATGATTTCTCGTAACGCACATGGCTCCTTTTTTGGGGCGTTGCTCTTCTCCCTTTTGAACCAAATTCCCTCGTCGGTATAGCCATAAACGCACAGGTTTAACGCACCCCTACATTGCCATGATACGCTTATTAAGGTGATCGACTCCGAGCTGGTAATCTACCAAAAGCCAAGTCTTTTGGAAATGTCTTCATAATACCATGTTTGAGCTGGGCGTCTCTCCAGCAGCGCATGCGCAGTACATCCCAGCTGTGCGCGCGGGGCTCATCCCTAAACTGCACAGTATGAAAAGCGAACTGAAATGAAAAGGCTTAGCCAGGCAAATCTTTCTGATGCCCCTTGAGACCTAAAATCGCTATGTTTCATATTGGCATTTTCTATGTATATATTGGCAATATCCCTGGTCGGTATAGCACTGGCCGGAGTATAATTTTTGCCTTTTGGATCGTAAGTCATTGAGGACTAAAACTCGTGAGCCCCTCTTTGCGGCAAGTTGACATGGCTTCGAGGCTAAACCAGCTTCATAGATCTCTCTGTGAAAATGAAAGCAGCAACCCTCATAAATGCATCCGGGTGTCTGTGTATATGTGCTGTTTTTTTATTGTACTTGGGAGCCGCGAATTGAATGAGGTAACGTTGCGTGTGTATGGCGGTTTAAGGTATGGCGGTGTAGGTTGTGACGTGTGGTTGTCATTGGTTATTGAGGTGGACGGGTACATCCGGTCGGTCAGTTCAATGTTCAGTCACCGAGTTGATGATTGGGGTGAAGAGGGCTTGTAGAGTTGTATGGACAATTGGCATTACTGTTATCAGTGTTTAAGTTTGATCACCAAGTGTTTTGGTGCAAATGTTATCCTACCTAATGTTTGTTGACAGTTGGTCTCCATGGTCATTGTTTTCTCCTACAAGTGTTTGTGAACAATATTCTCCTCGAAGAAATATTCTCCTAGAGAAGTCGTTGTCTTGGCGAGTGTTGTCGTTCACTATGTTGTTGTCAAATGTTCTCCTTGACATGTGTTCTTTTGTTCAAATGTTCTGATTCATTCCAAAGTATCCTCGTTTGCTCCATGACCATTGGTGTCCTTTTGACAGCGTTAGTTTATAGCCGTCGACGAAGATCAGATTTTATGAGGCTAGCCTTATATAGACAAGGGGACCATGTGTTAATGGAGCCAGCCGTGCTGGTCAACCCCACACCGAGTGACATCCTCCCTACCATTGTCTGCCACGACCACATTTTATTGAGGCAAAAAAGGCAAAGGAAAAACTCTGCTATTGTGTTTGGAATCATGCGGGCACCATAACATTGGCGTGGAGAATCTGGGATTGCACTGATAAAGTCAGCTTTCGATGGATCCCCGGAGATCCACAAAGGATGTACAGGACCGGTAATTGGCAACCGATGTAGCGAAAGGCATGACAGGGGAGACGCGAGTGTTCCAATCTGGCCGTTTTCTCGTGGTCCTACACTACACACACCCAATTCGACTTTGCCACCTTAGGCCTATTGCCCCCACTAATGGCGAATGCAAATGTTGAGGGAGGTTAGCCGCGGAGGCAGCGGGTATGCGTGTTGGGCACGAAAGGTAGTCGCCGTGCTGCATCAGTTCGTCGGTAGGAACGTACGAGGAAGGGGTCCCCTCGTCCAGTTGAGGCATCTTGCTAAGTTGTGTCACATATAGTCGGTAAATGAGGAACTGCTGGGGGGAGGTAGCTAGGTAAGTAGGTATTGGAGCGCCTCTCGCGTTGGGACGCAGCAGGCAGTCTTTATATAGGGATGCTGCGGTTCATTTCAACACGGGCACCTGCTGAAGCTGAAACCTCACTCGGCGGATCAGCATCTTTGGAAGGCACACAAGATCAAGGCGCGTCGGCTGCCACTATGTTGTGACAGAAGGCACGGTTCTGTTTTCTTTATTTGTGACAGTAAGCCGCTTAATGGATGCTACATCGGATACTGCTGCTGGTAATGGATACGCCATCGATGTGTCTGTGGCATCCCACAGCCTCGAGGCTGCTGCGAGCAACACACAGGCTGTAGTGTCCTCAAACTACTAAACAAGGTTTATACTTAGCTAGATGATAGATCTATCCCTGGACGGATCGCACTAGATCTCCAACTCCTCGGCTCGATATATGTCTATATATACTCATATTGCCAGAGTGACTTGCCCAGCTGTCTGACGAGCCCTTGTCCAGTCATCGGAGGGCTGTGTGCGTGAGTGTGAGCACCAATCCTCGGATTCGTCATCGTGCATGGATCACTCAGACCGGAAAGAGAGGGAGCATTTTCTTCTCCCATCATAAATCAGGAGGCAGTCGTCTCGTGTGTAACTAGCTCGGCTTGTTGCTTCTTGTTCTCACCGGCATTTGTCGACCTTTTACATCGCCCTCCTTAATTGCTTTGCCGCGACCAGCACCGAGCAACCTAAACTCCTCCTCCTCCTCTCCTCCTCCTCTTCTGACAACGACTCGCCGCTGCCATATTGACCCTCTAGGCACAAGGACAGGTCGCTAGTCTGGAGGGTTATTCACTGCCTCGCCATAGTAAGATTACTCGTCGATGATCTACAGCAACACTGGCAAACGAAACTTGGAGGAGAAATAAAGTGTCAGGTCAAAAGAGGTGCTTGTAGGGCACGTCTGGTGATCAGAACGCGGCTGATCAGGTAATTGTTGCCGGCCAATGAAACTGGCGGGATGTAGGATGGATTTAGTGCAAGCAGCCACCTGTTGTCAATCCTCTCGTCTAACTCACGGGGGGTGAACGGCCCGGCATATTGACTCGGATGAAAGGGAGGCATTACCATGGCATCACCACTGATTAGAATTTACTTTGATGGCGGGCGCATCCTATCTAAGGGTCGATCCTTGTCGAAATAAATCTGCTGATACGGTGCTTTTAAAATCATCACGTTTCCAGTTGGGGAGCAAGATTGCTTTGGCCATGGGGTGTCGCTAGTGTACATCCTGATAAAAGGTCAACTTGGTTTAATCACGGGGGCAAGCTACAAACAGCGTGGGCAGGTGATGATGATTATCTTCAGCAGCCAAGCAGAGCTGGTGACCTAAATAAGCCCCCTGTGTTGGACCTACTCGCCATATTGTGTTAGTTTTATGGATATTTCACTGGCCATCACGACCTAATGGAATCAACTGTTCATGGATTAATCGCCGTCGACTACGTGAGCTTCTCGAGGAAGACACTAGGTACAGCATGATGAGTGTGGATCTAGTGTTGAGGAACGGAGTGAACCATGACAAACATATGGGGGTGCCGCGTGAGAGTAACCTACGCAGTATGCAGCCCAATTCGTCGTGTTCTCATGGAAGGTTCTACTTGCTGTGTGAGGGAGGTAGTTACTTCCTTCTACGTACCCCGTGCTGTATGGCGTGTCGCAATGTACTCAGGTAAGACAGTGTGTCGAGTGGGCACTGGGGTGATGGCGAGTAAGCAACGGGGTGACGGTTAGTAGGCAGTAGGGTGACGGCGGGTGGGCACTGGGGGTGACGGCTAGTAGACAGTAGGGTGACAGCGAGTGGGCAATGGGGTGACGGCGAGTGTGCAGTGGGGTGACGGCAAGAAGGCAATAGGGTGACGGCGAGTGGGCAATGGGGTGACGGCATTTAGGCAATGGGGTGACGGCAAGAAGGCAATAGGGTGACGGCGAGTGGGCAATGGGGTGACGACATTTAGGCAATGGGGTGACGGCGAGTGGGCAATGGGGTGACGGAAAGTAGGCAATAGGGTGACGGCGAGTGGGCAATGGGGTGACGACATTTAGGCAATGGGGTGACGGCATTTAGGCAATGGGGTGACGGCGAGTGGGCAATGGGGTGACGGAAAGTAGGCAATAGGGTGACGGCGAGTGGGCAATGGGGTGACGGCATTTAGGCAGTGGGATGACGGCAAGAAGGCAATAGGGTGACGGCGAGTGGGCAATGGGGTGACGGCATTTATGCAATGGGGTGACGGCGAGTGGGCAATAGGGTGACGGCGAGTGGACAGTGGGGTGACGGCGAGTGGGCAGTGGGGTGACGGCAAGGAGGGAATAGGGTGACGGCGAGTGGGCAATGGGGTGACGGCATTTAGGCAATGGGGTGACGGCGAGTGGGCAATGGGGTGACGGAAAGTAGATTTAGGCAATAGGGTGACGGCGACTAGGCATTGGGATGACGGCGAGTGGGCAGTTGGTTGTGAATAGACTGCAATCAAGTAGCGAGGTTGCTGCGCTTACGTTAGGAGGTTCCAAGTAATTTAGTGGCATGGGGCAGGAGGTTAGCGGCAATGCCCAGGCGACGGCCGTCTCCAGCGCCTCTGTCACCCCTCATCAATCACGCATTAGCGCGGCCCTGTATGGGTTAACCAGACGCTCCATTTGGCGATGGCGTGCGCTGTCTGTTGAATGAGAACCGCCTCGAGCCTGATGTAAATATCGCCTTTACAACATTATTCCTGTATGGGCGTGACTTGGACGTGTAAACGATGTTGTTCTGACACCAGGACGGAATGTTGTTTTTTTCATACTCAACACTGCGCAGGTTTTTCATTTTTACCTAACGCCATTACGCTAGGGGCTATTTTTAATATACCGTAGAATGTTTATGATAAACAGTGATTTAGCAATGGCAGTATGGATGCTCATGTCAGTGGAGACGGTTCGTTGGTTGTTGAGGATGTCGGAGGATGTCGGGGCGTTGTCATCATCTCCCCATCACAAGCTTTTTCCTTTCCCATCGCCACCAACACACCGGCCTTGATAAAATGATCTTGTTAATCGGGTGGAAACGCCGTGCGCCATCTAATGTCTCCACCTGGCGAGCTAAATCCAGCGTCTTAAAGTGATGCGACTGTACGCCGCTAGGTGGCAAGAGAACAATGAGAAAACGAGGCTTTGGATAGCCGATGCGCATGTTGATTAATAGTAGATCAGTTGCAGGGATGTCTGTGACGTAGTTCCCAACGGGAGATGATTTTGAAGCTGCTCGTTCATCCACATTGTCGAGGTGTATCTATGAGATGTTGGCTTGGTCTCATCGCTCCATCGATGAACTGGCTTTTGAAAGTGATGCTGACGAGGGCTTTGTGCCGTGCTCGTTAGGAGCAACGAAGAGGAATTCGTTATTATATAATGACCTCTTAGGCCTTCAGGTTTCCCCGTCATCGCGGTATTATTTTTATAGCGCCGTCTTGTAGCTATTTTTATTTGGTTACTTATTGAGAGCATCCATTAAAGTAGTTTGTACGGCAGCACTTCCAGCGCAGCCAGCTTTCCTCCAGCCGCAGTTGTTGTAGTATCCCCTCATTTGTCTATTTCGCTTCAGACTTGAACCACGCCCGAATTCTCCTACTTACTTCCTTCATTCAATCCCGCCTCCGCATTATGTACATTGCGCTACGTGTCCAGAAACCTAGAACGTCAAAAATCTGTTTTCACATATAGCCCCTGGCTATGACCGCTCTAAACTTGAGAGCGGTTGTTTGTAACGTGGGGGATGACCGGCAATCTAATTAAGGTGCCGTCTGGAAGCTCTCACTCAGGAAGCGCGCCCCCCCCCCCCCTCTGCGTCATCCACTTCCGAATTGTCACCTTACATTAATCCAGGCAATTGATCACTTTTACCATCGCATAATCTGTTATAAATATTAGAACCCCATTTCCCTTGAAATATCTCTGAATACAACGTCATGCCTTAAAAATCCCTTAAAATCTGTCATTTCTTTTAATCTCCGAATACCGCGTCATCCCTTAAAATCTCCGAATAGGATGTTAAAGAGACTGTTCAGTCGCATATAAGGCAATCAGGGATCATTTCGTTATTACATTACTGCGATTTACGCAGACGTAAGTAATGACATCTTCTAATTTGTGCCGCAGAGTTTACATGATGGAAATTGTGTTAATAAGTTTTTAACATTATTATTTGACTGGAAATATTCATGATCTACTGTGGAAATCTGTTTTATTCAGTTATGTCGTTCAATCGATAGCGGCGCCTCCCTAAAACCATGAACCACACGAATGTTAGCTGTAAATCATAACGCGCTCTGAATTTACCTCGCTAACGATGTGTATTCTTCCGCTTTAGTTACATAATGTAGATTTCATAAAATCTTCACTCATTCAGGTTTTGCGCATACTTGTGCACACATTAGACCGACAAGCAGGAAGGATAATGTCCGACAACATAAATGGCGACAGCCGAAGTAAGGATCTTTTTTCTGAGACCACAGCGCCGCGTAGCGACTGAAAGTCTGAAAAAAACGTTGCTAGGCAACGTTTTGGTTTCCAAGGTGCGGTTGCCAAGCAGCTTGCTAGGCAACCTCGTTCCAAATATGGGGCTGAACAACTCTTAAATGGCGCATCAACCCTTAAAATATCTGAATACCGCGGCAACCCTTAAAATATCTGAATACTGCGTCATCCCTTAAAATATCTGAATACCGCGTCAACCCTTAAAATATCTGAATACCGCGTCAACCCTGGTCATCCCGTGGTCAGGTCAGCCCGTGGTCTGGGCAGCCCGTGGTCTGGTCAGCCCGTGGTCGCTTGTCGTGTGGCTGAGAAATGATCATTCCGCCGTGTTTACTACTCAGTGTATTCAAGATATATCAGTTCGTGGGCAAGTGGTGGCGGCGGTGTGTGGATTTGTTGTGAATTATATCGTGTCAACGTCTTTAAAAGGGCGTATATTTGTGTATTGTTTGCTTGAGCATAGGTGACCTAAAGTTATCTGGAGGTCGTGAGGGTATTCCTCTAGATTACTGAGGGTCGTTTTAAGAGGTCGTAAGAATTTCATCCCGAGGTTATCAGGGCCTTTCTCCAGTAGTCATGAGGTTGTTCTGTCCGCCATAGATTCCCAGTAACGCATGTGCTCTTTAACTTTACAACACAAGGGTGTCTTTGCGACATCAGACGTGATTTGATATGAGTTCTGTCATCCGGTTTTATCATAATGTCAGTTTTGTATGAATAAGTTAGTCCATCACTGTCGACTGGGAGGCGAAAAACATACCTAGTCGCAATGGAATCTAACCTACATTGCATCGATACAATTACCAATCTTAAGTTCTGCTATCCCAATGCGCAATAGCTATTCTTTACAGTAAAATGGAACTGTTGTGGTACCATTAACGCGTCCTAGAAAACTACTTCCCCGCAACGACAGCAATTAACGCCAGTTTTCTCAGCATTAGTCGGCATACAGGAGCAATACTGCTATCAAATGCTGTTTCTTTTTCCAGCCTCTGAAGCAATTTCATCACCGTTGTGTGCCTTGATTAAGTTAGCGTGTGCTTGTTGCTGTTGCAGGGATAATTATGCGCGGAAGCAGCAGCGCTCTGAGGAGATGCGGAGAGTGCGGGATGAGATCGAGAGACAGCAAGAACAGAAGCTGGTTACTAAAGAACAGGAGGAAGGTGGGTCAGTTACAAGGCTTAAGCAGCCATTGACATTTGACATGCTTATCTCGCCTTCACGCATTCAAGAGTTTTCACCAATGACAAATTGATTTATGTATCGGTCAATATCGGCTTTTCATCCGTGCTGTGTTGATTTTTTTAATTAACAACTACCTATAAAGGACCAATGCAAGTGTCCATTAGAGGCAGACCTAACGTGTATTTGTCTTCAGTTCATAATTTGCTGATCGGGATTATCTCCTAAGCTTGCGATACTGATCACTTGAACACACACACGCACACACACACACACACACACACACACACACACGCACACACACACACACACACACACACACACACACACACACACACACACACACACACACACACACACACACACACACACACACACACACACACAAACACGCTCTCTTTTTACAGATGGTATACGGAACGAGTTTGAAGTTTATATATATTTATTATGTACGTACACCATCCCCGAACGTCAGCTTAATGACACATGCTGGACATACTAATTCTGTCCCCCATCTGTGAACACACAAAAAACTCACTATGCCCGTCTCTCCCCCCCCCCCCCCCTTCTACCTCGTTAGGGCTTGTGTTGTAAGTCGGTCGGTTTGGCTTGGCAGCTCCAATTGATCGGTTCGTTATCAACGCTAGAAGCGCCTTCTTTATTTAAGCTGGTGTTGACTGTACGTAAGCGTGTTGTATCGCAGTCAATGCTAGCTTTGTCGTTATGACTATAAGGGAGATGTTTTGGGTTGGTTAATATATCTCCATGAAGAGTTCGTTTGATGTTGTGACGGGTGTGAATATGAGGAAGTTGGGGGGGGGGTGTTTTCTGTTAGGAACGAGTACCTTCTCATCGTCAAAACCCCTCTTCAGTGTACCTCAATAATGCTCCTTCATCGCAGCCTCCTGGTTGCCATCTTAGAGGGACTGCGATGAGCCATGGAACATCTTAGAGGGACTGCGATAAGCCATGGAACATCTTAGAGGGACTGCGATGAGCCATGGAACATCTTAGAGGGACCTGCGATGAGCCATGGAACATTTTAAAGGGACTGCGATGAGCCATGGAACATCTTACAGGGACTGCGATGAACCATGGAACATCTTAGAGGGACTGCGATGAACCATGGAACATCTTAGAGGGACTGCGATGAGCCATCGAACATCTTAAAGAAACCAACTCCGGCCTACTCAAATAAGGCTTCAACATTGTTGTTCAGAAGTTCGGTAGAGATGACGTCGCAGACAAATGTACCCGGTCCTTCAAAACTTGCCTCCAAAGGGCCACTCGATGAAGTAGGTTTAAGCGAGCGTTATACACGTGTGTCTGCTATCAGACGGGGCTGCTTTGGGTGTTGGCTTGGCTAAATGGACGGGGTTTGGTGTAAAATGTGGCCATTATTAGCATTGTTCCGCGGAACTGTGTCGATCGTACCAAACACACCCATTTACATGTGTTAATATGACCGAAATCACTTTCCACCTTACCAGGGGTTGTAATTTATACAAGATGTTCATAATAAACTTTATTGAGGTGTGGTAAAGTGGAGTTTTAATTGGACGGCGACTAAGTCTATCATTGTTCGCCAGATGTTGTCATATGACTTGATACCAATGAAAGGGGGGTTGGCGAGGGACGGAGGCGAACAAATGTGGAGGTTCCATCGCTGCAGTCGGTGTTAGAGTGACCTTGAGGTTCCCGCTGAGGAGGATCTTCTTGGGCACATATGTCATATGATCATAATCCCCGTTATCTTTAATGGAGATCAATAGCTACGTATATCGTATAGATGTGTTTTACCGGGAACCTAAAGCCTGCCGCCCCCACATCCCAACCACTTCATATATATATATATATATATATATATATATATATATATATATATATATATATATATATATATATATATATATATATATATATATATATATATATGTATGTATATGTATGTATATGTATGCATGTATATATATATATATATATATATATATATATATATATAACATATACATATTATAGATATATATATTTATATATATAACAGGTATAGACATCATATATCCATATTCCTTCTCGGCAACATCCACCTCCTTCTCGGCAATTTACTCCTCGTGTGCTAAACCCGCCGAGACATCTTGATTTTGCGTTGCGCTTTGAAATTGTCCATCGCTCGCTTTCATATGGCATTCGTAGGATGAAATATGCATGTGTTCATACTGGAATGGGTGTGTCGTGAGCTATGGTTGGATGTGTATGTGTTATATACTGCTTGGTGTTTATAATCACACAAGTAGAAAGGGTTGGTGGTGTTGCTTTCTGTGGCCGGCAGTGAAGGTGTTATTGTCGGGTGCTCGTGTGGACGTCGGTCGTCCTTAGCAGGATGTGCACCAGGATCCCCTCTGTGGATACTACTCATGCAGATGAACATACAAACGTATAACATATGTACGTACGAATGTACCGATGTTTGTCTGTCTGTCTGTCTGTCTGTCTGTCTGTCTGTCTGTCTGTCTGTCTGTCTGTCTGTCTGTCTCTGAGTGCGTTTGTGGAGATCGAGCTCCAAAAACGCGTACGTTACTGACTGACTACTTATCATGTCAATTCTCACAGCTACCATGAAGAGCATGTCGCGGGGACCATTACTTGAATATAAATATATATATATATATATATATATTTATATATATATATATAGATAGATAGATAGATAGATATATATATATATATATATATAGAGATATATATATATATATTTATAGAGATATATTTCTATTAGAGATATATATATGAATGTAGATATATAGAGAGGGATATATAGAGATATTATATCTCTATCTAGATCTAATAGTTCTCTAGAGATCTCTATCCTCTCTAGAATGCTCTATCTCTAGGAGATAATATCTATCTAATAATCTCTCTCTCTCTCTGTCCTCTCTAGATCCTCTCTCTCTCCTCTCTCTCTCTATCTATCTCTCTCCTCTATCTATATCTCTATCTCTCTCTATCTCTCTCTATCTCTCTCTATATCTCTCTCTATATCTATATCTCTCTCTATATATCTATCTCTATCTCTATATATCTATCTCTCTATATATATATATATATCCCCCTATCCCTGACTTTCACCATTTTGATGTTAGTACCGCATGACTAACTGGCAAAAAATCAAGCCAATCAGTTGCATGGATCGAGTTTCGCTTCTTTAACATCCGCAGTAAAACAGCTCTATGTACCCGTTCATATGTTTATCAATAGCTCAGTTAATCGATCAGGCGATTTGATACTAAGACCAGCCATCTGTCGCCGGCGGCATCAAATAATTCCATCTGCTATCGTCAAAACAAACAGGGTATTTCAAACATATTGCGAATCTAGCTTTAAAATTCGTTTCTCAGCAGATACGCGATCGTTTCGAATCGTGCTCGTGCATATGTGTGTGTGTGCTTGGGACTATATCGGGCGTCTTTACTCGTGCCTTCCAATTTCTATCAATGCATTGTTCGGTTGACTGACTTGGGTAAGGTGATATTCTATGACAACATACTTTGGGCAAGTAGTTGGATTAAAGTGCTACTAGCTGTCGCCGGGATACGAGACGAGGCTTTTCCTGGGTATGCCGTGAATGTAATACCTGTGTATCCGCGTGTGCCTCTTTCCTCCACTCTATCTCACACACACACACACACACACTTCTTCATCCGTACCTTCATCGGTGATAACAATCGATCTACTCTGCTGCTGCTGCTGCTGGCGCCGCCCGAGAAGCGCTGTTTCTGATGGCGATGTTGCCATGTGCACCAGATCGGAAGCTGATTGTGATGACCTGAATCTCTGTGTGTTGCAGTGTACCAGCTGGAAGCCGAAGACGACGATCTACTTAAATATCAGTTCTCACACAACAATGGAAGACTGACTTGGGAGATATTCGATGATCATACTTTGGGCAAATGCCCACAACAATGGCGAGGCTTTCCTGGGTATGCCCACCATGTGTATCCGCGTGTGCCTCTTAAGGTAAGCCTCGGGTTTTCGCAGCCATTCAAACACCTATTTTCGCTTGCATTGTGATGTCATAGCAACAGGAGCTGGTGACGATGTGAGTGGACTGGTAAGGTACGACCGGCGGCTTGATTGATGGCGAGGTGCTGGCGATGACGTATGTATACCTGACTGTCGATTTCTCCTGGGTTCTTGTTGGGCATATACATGTATGTAGTGGATTATATCTTTAAATCAGCATGGGATTCTCTGATAGAGACAGTTGGATGATCTGTGGGTTAGCTAATCACCCCAGGTGAACGCTGTATGTATATTAGGTATTGTGATGAGGCTTACATCACTGCGCTTCAATGCACAGCTGGCAAAGCTTAACCACGATGATACACCATCACCCCGTTATGCCTTCACCTCCCGTAGCTTTTGTGGGGGCTGTCACCTGCCATATTTGGTCATGACCTAATTTGTTGTCTATCTCGTGTAATTAACATAAACTCTGATTGGCTGAAAACACTATGGATGCTATTTATAGTATTGCTATGTAAATCAACTGATTTGATGAAGGTTTTCTAAGCTGATCGATTCGATATGATGACCGAGCCATCACTGTTTCAGCTACGTTTGAGGTCAAAGGTTAATGCTGTAAATGACACCTGTGTCCGGTGGTCTGTACGTTGCGGCTGCGGTTGGTTATATCCCCATCACTTGATTCCACGTATAAACCCTCCCTTCTGGCGTTTTCATGGTCTCATTAATGCGCTGCACGCAGAATTCGCACCTCAGGGATTTCAGTTTTACTCCGCGAACAGTACCGGATGTAACCAATCCGACATGAAAGTTTAGTCGCTTCGCTGTGTCGAGGGATTAGCGCTACTTCTAGTATGCATTTGCAGACGAGCAGATAGGATTTCATAGCGCACTGCACACCATACTGCGTCAGTGTTTTTAACGCTGCTTTGAATAGCGACATTGACCGGCGTAAGCTTAGATGCTGTAAATCACTTGGGCTATGTCTATAAATGTGGCACTTTGTTTCCATGTATCTGTCCCTTTGTGGTCGTTGTTGGACGTGATTGGCTGCTGTCTCACGTGTATGTGTACGGTGTTGGCCTTGGTAATCCTCCACGCTTCTGGCCCTACTGTCATGGAGTGTTGTCACAGCCTCATAGCGTTCTTCTTATTTCTTCCTTGTTAAAAAGTCACACATCACATCAACAACTGTCACTACCCTCTTACCTTGTCACATATTAGAACATGTCATTTACCTGTCACATTGTCACACATTAAAACGTCATTATTTACCTGTCACATTGTCACACATTAAAACGTGTCATTTAATTCACTTATCAAATTGTCTCACATTAAAATGTGTCATTATTCGCCTGTCACATTGTCACACATTAAAACGTGTTATTATTCACTTATAAAATTGTCTCACATTAAAACATGTCATTATTTACCTGTCACATTGTCACACATTAAAACGTGTCATTATTCACTTATCAAATTGTCTCACATTAAAATGTGTCATTATTCGCCTGTCACATTGTCACAGTTCCTGTCACATTGTCATACAACACACCTAAAGTTCTCGTGTAATGGCTTCATGGATAAGTTAATGTCACTGTTTCCATGACATCATATCTTCCATTGCACTCTGTCACTGTTATCATGTCACTTAAGTCCATCAAAGTCCTTTCACAAATTACCCATATCACTGTTCTCTGTCACAAATTACCCATATCGCTGTTTTCTGTCACACTTTGGTTGAATGCCCTCTACTTGCTGGTTGATGGTAGTTGGTGGCTTTTAAAACTTCCGATAGTACTTTCATCACTCCTGATTCTCCATTTAACTTCATTCCTCTTTTGGAACTGGAACATTTAGTTGAAGTTATTTATTGATCTCAAGGCATATGTCATAACTTATGAAGCTTGTGGCAGTGTCATAATAAATGTGATTGCTGGTTTTGGTTTATGGTATTCTGTGACTGCTGTCAAATCTTTTTCTCAACATCTGTCAATCTATGCTTCTCACCTAAAACCTCTATCCCTGATACCAAGTTACCAATTTTGGAAAATGAGAATATTCTTCTATATTTGAGAGCGTCTTTAATGGAGAGGAGGATGGATGCAACACATGTGCTATATTAAGAAGAAGCCTTGGATGGATCCCACTTGGATCCCTGTTGGATCCTGATCTCAGACATCAGTGGATCTTGAGACATCATTGGCTTGACTTTGTGCATGTTGGAGTGCATCTATTTGTGCATGTCTGTGTATGCTTTTAGCTTTAGTTAGCATGTACTTTGAACTGTTTCTGCATGAGCCTAGCCATCTTAAAGCTATCTTGCATCTTATGTAAGTAATCAATTGAACATCCCATTTCCTATGGCAGTCACAAATCACCAAATTGAAAACATGTCACCTCTTCTTCTTATCACACTAAAAGGCTGCAACAACACTGTTCACTGCAATGTTAACAAAGAAATGGTGTGCTGGTTACGAGGGGAAATGAGATTGAAAAGGAGAGTGGGCGTTGTTTAAGGTTTGCGGAAAGAGTAATTAATTGGTAAAGTGCTCAGGCTCTATGAGTGGTGCCTTTTCCCATTGCAATCTGAGCCAGTTACCACGAGGTAGTGAATGGGGCTGTAGCTTGAATACTAAGGAACTATGTATGGTGGTTTGTCATGTAAGTATGTAAATTATTATTGCTTAGTTGATGCATTATCATATATAATTAATTAATTAATTAATTAATTAATACATAGTAGCCTAGCTGGGCATGTCTTTATTTGGGTAAACATATGACTTGTACTTTTTCTGATGCATTTGTATTTTAAGTTGCATAAAAAAAAATCACTATTTATTTATTTCAGAGCTACCCCTGCAACTGCCTCCCACCCCCATACAACCCAACCAGTGCTACACAAAATCACAACCTCAAACAACGTTTTTTTTTTTTCCATAAAATATGTTGCTATAAGCAGTAAATAGATTGGTTTTTGTAGCACCAAGGATGAAATCAAGCAGCTTGACAATGTTATCACTAAGATCAACTTTATGTGGTGACAGAATCAACAATGGCTGACAACCATGGTTAATTAACACATCTGCTTGGTTCTTCCAGGACTAATCAGTAACGAGCACCGGACTTTGTTAAGCTCCGTTGCCCGCATGAAATGATATCCCGTAGGATGCAGAATAACCTTGAGGGTCTGATTTACAACCACAACCACATATATTTTTTATATCTTTAGTTCAACGCCTTTTGCTTGTAAGTACTCTTGACAAACTAGGGGGATTTATGATCCTACTTTGCATAATTGACATCAATTAGTGGTATAATCTGAAGGGATAACGAGGACCCTCGAGAGTGTAGCCTCTGAGTTATGGGGGCATGATATAGACTCCATTATGGAAACTGGAGCATGGTTTAACATGGAAGACACATTATGTCTGGTCAAAGATTCACATTGAACGTGTCATGGGTATTTCTGCATTGATTAGTTCTCATTTGCATCAGTCCTGATTTGTCCCTGAGGAGGAGGAGGAGGAGGAGGAGCTAACATCATTGTGGAAGGAGCTGTTTTGTTGGAGGTGCATAGAAGACACAAGCTAATAATATTATAGGTTGAGCTTGTGATATTGTGGAACGAGATATGGTTATTGTAGGAGGAGCTAATGTTATTGTGGGAGGGGTTAACATTGTGGTGGGAGGAGCTTCTTGGTTTTTTGAGGGGAAGGCTGCCTTTGAGTGGGTCTACTGTGCTTATTGGCTGTATCTGTATGATACCCAACTATAAGCACTATAGCTTCACTGTATGCTAACATCCTATATTAATATTCAATATTTTATTTCCCAATTTCAGATATCAGCTAAAATGATATTGAGCTCCCATGGACATATACATAAGCATTATTGTAATGATAGTGAATTAATTAAGGATTTGTGTTGGCTGCCAGTTAGTGTTGCATGTCATTCACCTCATTTGACTCGTGCATCTTGATTGACTAAGTTCCAACGAGAATGAATCAGAGCCATCTAGTGAGTGCATGTGATCGACTAATTGCGTGAGCTTTTCCTAATGAGCATGTGGCTAGAGTTTGATTGCCTTTTGGTTTGTTGTGTTGTGCCATGTAGGCTTTGACTCGGACGATGAATACGATGGACATGACAAGCATGTTCCATATCATGTGAAGAAGGACAAGGGCAACCGCTATGCTGCCGTGCCGGTCTTACCCAACACCGAGCTAGACGACCAACTGCCGCCTCGCAGAATCGGACATGGTACAATGGGTTCTCACCCCAAATATTCCGCGTACAATCGCTCCATGGAGGACATCAGCAGTTTGAACTCTAAGTCAAGTACCCAAGCCAACTCGCACAGTCTCAGTGCCGCGCTGCCAAATTCCCGCTACACAGACACTACGTCGACAAACCCTGCCCCCGTCTCTACAAGCAATACGCGCAACTCCTATAGCTCTGCCCACAAGAGCCAACATTCCCAACAATCTCTGTCATCTTCAGTGAATAAAAACAACAGTTACAACAACTTACATATGGATGAGTATGAAATGAGTGCGACATTTGAGCGTTGTCGTCCTCGCCACAGGATTAGCGGAGAGGTATATAATCTAGACGATGATTCTGAAGATTCCTCTGACGAACTTCACCAAGGTGCCCCCAATGCCTACATACGCACTAAGGCACCTGATGGAGGTACAACTCCTCGTTATTTTCATCACCTCGTCTTGTCGTCAGTTGCTTCAGTCGTAAATTACGTCTGCTTTTTATGTGTGATTAAGGCCACTGTATTTGTTTAGTGAGTTAAGATTTGATCTCTTTCAGTGCTCAAGAAAGGAAGATGAGATAAGGTGTTTTAGTGACTTGTTAAGTCTCACTAGTTAGAGGTGTGGGTATATAGGACACCATAACTGATAGTGATCATATAAATACAAGCAATGTAGTCAGGATAATAGTCAAGTATTGGCTATATATCACACAGAATCCAATGGAATCTTGGATCTCAATTGGGGATCATGTTGTCCTTAGCAGAAACACCAATGAAGCATGCAAAGCAATTCACTTGGTCTTTACTGAATAATGTTCCAATTACAAAGTATTAGCAGACATCTTAACTTACTGAGACACATTGGTTTTCTGAACACATGACCAAGTCCCAACAGTTCAGGTTATCCCACCAAAGGCCAAGTGCTGACTCTGCTGAGGGTCATGCTGACAGCCCCTCTGCTCACCTCCTTTGACCTTTTGGTCTATTTGTCAGTGACCTTCACCTTACCCTATAGCCTTTTCATGTAGAACCCCAATCAACTAGCATGCATCCTTGTACCTGTAACCACGGACAATCGGGTCCCTACGTTAGCATTCCAAGAGTAGTTTTGTTAAATATACATACCAAGCTGCATTCATTTAGGAATGCAACTCCCTGCGCTCCTGTTGTTTGCTGCTACTGTGGCATTTGACCGATAGAATCTCTGTTTTTATGCGAGTAAATATTTGAAAAGACAGTTTCTTGTTTGAAGGAGATATATTGTTGTGGCTGAGTGAATAGTGAATAGCATCAATACCTCGCCATTTGCTTGCGTGAAGCTCATTGATGGGCTTGGTATCATCATTGATGTTATGTGTAGACACCAGACATTCTAACGTTGGGCTGTAACATTGTCCAAGCTGATACTGGGAGCTTATCGATGATCTGAAAGCACAGAGTCATTGTAGATGATGATGTATGGTTGTAGATTATGACACAGATGAGGAGACCGACGAACTGCTTGATAAACAATACACTCGACAAGAGGCTGTACACATTCCAGAGCTCCATGAAACGCCAACTGAGGTAGGTCTTTTTGATGAGCACTCCTTATGAAGGTCTCACTAGGGCAACCTGGTGTAGGTCTCACTAGGGCAACCTGGTGTAGGTCTCATTAGGGCAACCTGGTGTAGGTCTCACTAGGGCAACCTGGTGTAGGTCTCACTAGGGCAACCTGGTGTAGGTCTCATTAGGTCAACCTGGTGTAGGTCTCATTAGGGCAACCTGGTGTAGGTCTCACTAGGGCAACCTGGTGTAGGTCTCACTAGGGCAACCTGGTGTAGGTAGGTCTCACCTGGTTAGGTCTCATTAACCTGGTGTAGGTCTCATTAGGGCAACCTGGTGTAGGTCTCATTAGGGCAACCTGGTGTAGGTCTCATTAGTCTCATTAGATCAACCTGGTGTAGGTCTCACTAGGGCAACCTGGTGTAGGTCTCATTAGGGCAACCTAGGTCTCACTAGGGCACCTGGTGTAGGTCTCTCAACCTAGGTCTCATTAGGGCAACCTGGTGTAGGTCTCACTAGGGCAACCTGGTGTAGGTCTCATTAGGGCAACCTGGTGTAGGTCTCATTAGGGCAACCTGGTGTAGGTCTCACTGGTGTAGGGGCAACCTGGTGTAGGTCTCATTAGGTCAACCTGGTGTAGGTCTCATTAGGGCAACCTGGTGTAGGTCTCATTAGGTCAACCTGGTGTAGGTCTCATTAGGGCAACCTGGTGTAGGTCTCATTAGGGCAACCTGGTGTAGGTCTCATTAGGGCAACCTGGTGTAGGTCTCATTAGGGCAACCTGGTGTAGGTAGTCAACCTGGTGTAGGTCTCACTAGGGCAACCTGGTGTAGGTCTCATTAGGGCAACCTGGTGTAGGTCTCACTAGGGCAACCTGGTGTAGGTCTCATTAGGGCAACCTGGTGTAGGTCTCTCACCTGGTGTAGGGGCAACCTGGTGTAGGTCTCACTAGGGCAACCTGGTGTAGGTCTCATTAGGGCAACCTGGTGTAGGTCTCATTAGGCAACCTGGTGTAGGTCTCATTAGGGCAACCTGGTGTAGGTCTCATTAGGGCAACCTGGTGTAGGTCTCACTAGGGCAACCTGGTGTAGGTCTCACTAGGGCAACCTGGTGTAGGTCTCACTAGGGCAACCTGGTGTAGGTCTCACTAGGGCAACCTGGTGTAGGTCTCACTAGGGCAACCTGGTGTAGGTCTCTCAACTAGGGCTCCTGGTGTAGGGCAACTGGTGTAGGTCTCATTAGGATCAACCTGGTGTAGGTCTCACTAGGGCAACCTGGTGTAGGTCTCACTAGGGCAACCTGGTGTCATTAGGGCAACCTGGTGTAGGTCTCATTAGGCAACCTGGTGTAGGTCTCACTAGGGCAACCTGGTGTAGGTCTCACTAGGGCAACCTGGTGTAGGTGGTCACTAGGGCAACCTGGTGTAGGTCTCACTAGGGCAACCTGGTGTAGGTCTCACTAGGGCAACCTGGTGTAGGTCTCACTAGGGCAACCTGGTGTAGGTCTCATTAGGGCAACCTGGTGTAGGTCTCATTAGGGCAACCTGGTGTAGGTCTCACTAGGGCAACCTGGTGTAGGTCTCATTAGGTCAACCTGGTGTAGGTCTCATCAACCTGGTGTAGGTCTCATTAGGGCAACCTGGTGTAGGTCTCTCAACCTGGTGTAGGTCTCACTAGGGCAACCTGGTGTAGGTCTCATTAGGGCAACCTGGTGTAGGTCTCATTAGGGCAACCTGGTGTAGGTCTCATTAGGTCAACCTGGTGTAGGTCTCATTAGGTCAACCTGGTGTAGGTCTCATTAGGTCAACCTGGTGTAGGTCTCATTAGGTCAACCTGGTGTAGGTCTCATTAGGTCAACCTGGTGTAGGTCTCATTAGGGCAACCTGGTGTAGGTCTCATTAGATCAACCTGGTGTAGGTCTCATTAGGTCAACCTGGTGTAGGTCTCATTAGGTCAACCTGGTGTAGGTCTCATTACCTGGTGTAGTCAACCTGGTGTAGGTCTCATTAGGTCAACCTGGTGTAGGTCAACCTGGTGTAGGTCTCATTAGGTCAACCTGGTGTAGGTCTCAACCTGGTGTAGGTCAACCTGGTGTAGGTCTCATTACCTGGTGTAGGTCTCATTAGGTCAACCTGGTGTAGGTCTCATTAGGTCACCTGGTGTAGGTCTCATTAGGGCAACCTGGTGTAGGTCTCATTAGTCTCATTCAACCTGGTGTAGGTCTCATTAGGTCAACCTGGTGTAGGTCAACCTGGTGTATTCAGGTCAACCTGGTGTAGGTCTCATTAGGGCAACCTGGTGTGGCAGGTCTCTCATTAGGTCAACCTGGTGTAGGTCTCACCTGGTGTAGGTCTCATTAGGTCAACCTGGTGTAGGTCTCATTAGGGCAACCTGGTGTAGGTCTCATTAGGGCAACCTGGTGTAGGTCTCATTAGGTCAACCCTGTGGTAGGTCTCATTAGGTCAACAACCTGGTGGTCTCATTAGTAGCAACCTGGTGTAGGTCTCATTAGGTCAACCTGGTGTAGGTCTCATTAGGTCAACCTGGTGTAGGTCTCATTAGGTCAACCTGGTGTAGGTCTCATTAGGTCAACCTGGTGTAGGTCTCATTAGGTCAACCTGGTGTAGGTCTCATTAGGGCAACCTGGTGTAGGTCTCATTAGGGCAACCTGGTGTGTGTCGCATAAGGTCAACCTGGTCAGGGTCATTCAATGTAGGTCTCATGAGGTCAACCTGGTGTAGGTCTTTTCAATCACATAGGTCAACCTGGTGAGGTCTCATATCACCTGGTGTAGGTCTCATTAGTGCTCCTGTGTAGATATCACAACCTGGTGTGTCTCATTGGTGTAGGTCTCATTAGGGCATAACTGCTATGATATCACAGTGTATGTCTCCTGAGGTCAACCTGGTGTAGGTCTTATGGTAACGTATGTTTTTGCGTGAAGGTGAGCAAGAATCATGTAAGATATCACTTTCTCTTTTCTCTCATCACTCTTCTTGCCACATCTGCTTCCTGGTGGACAGGTGAGTCCGAACCAAAACCTCGTTAGTGCATTCCTTGATCTTCCAGGTGTCCAATTTTAATTGTGGGATCCTTCTCTTGATCCTGTCATGGTGTGGTTTTATAAATAGAGGTCATGGGGAAGGTCATACTGATGGTGGCTGGAGGTGATTACCTTCTCTTGCTCAGTGGTTGTTCATGTATTGTTTTGTTTCACTGGACTTAATATCATTTCTTTTGGTGAATAACATATTGTCTGCATGGTTGTTTTATTTTGATTGGACTATGATATTTATATGGGGGGAAATGCTATCTGTACTTATTTACAAGGTCATGGGGAATCATATATGGAGGTGATTATTTATATATATATTTATATATATATATATATATATATATATATATATATATATATATATATATATATATATTATATATATATATATATATATATATACATTTATTTATTTTATGTCTGTGTGGCATTATATCTTAAGGTTAGGCATTGGGTCGGGTCATTGAGTCAGAATGCCTGTTTATTTCATAAAACACCTTCTTGCTTAATTATTACAAGTTAAGTGCACATATTAATCAATTGTTATAAGCACAACTTCTGCCTATCATCGCTCTATCATGTACAAATATCACACAGAATATTGCATGAATGCATGCCCATTAATTATGATTTAGTTTCCCTATTTTTGCCTCTGATGCTTTACCTTCATAGATCATCAGAGATACTCCTCATTACCTACTCCTTGTCATAACACACCTGTAATCACTAAGATCACACCTTTGTGAAGTTGGGTGATTGCCTAAGGGATGTTTATGGTTTTTACTCACCTGCCTATCTGGACATTAATTATAGCTTACCTGTAATTAAATAACATAAACCTGTAAATATCAAACTTATTTTGACTTACACTAACCTGGAGCTTTGGATATTTTGATGTATATTTCCTGTTAAGATGTTGCCATGTTCAGTATGTAATTATGTATAGAAATCAAATGCTCTTGTATGACACGTGTGTAGCCTGTGTGATTAATTCATATACTATTATCAAACTCAATGGCTTGTTGCTTTTTTTGAAGTAAATAAGAGATTAGTTTTGTAGCTTGTGATATGTACAAAAGATTGACTATATCATGTCATGTATGTGACAATATATATTACTAACATTAACTAACAGTATGCACTGGATAGTAGCAAACTGAGCACTCTGCTTTGACCTTGCCATGACCTCTGTGTTTCTGTATCTTGCCCTCTATCTCACACAACTCCCCTGTGTCCTCCTCACACGGTGAGTTTTGACCCCCCTCCCTTGTTTCTCTTTATATTCCTCCTTGGTGTAAGACCTATATTTGATGGAATATTGTCACAAAATATTCATTTTTGCTGCCAGACCTTTAGACCCAAGGGGTTGTAGTCTGAATTATATTCATAATATTCCATCAAGTACACCTGGTTTGTGGTTGGTGATGTTATCAGGAACTATTCTTTCTATTGATATCAACTGGATTACTGATTCAAGGAGCACTATGTTGGTTTATTAGATCTTTGATGCTGCCTAAAGATCGCCTAAGTTACCGTGGCAAACCTGACATCTGAATCCATGTGTTAACTTTACTGTCCTTGTCAAATTATTTCTCTTTTTTCTTGGTTGTATTTGGGTTGGTGTTCAGCTGAATTGTTGTTCTTTTCTGGTCTATATTTGCTATGTATTATTGGTTTGTGGTTTTCTGCAATACATCTAGATTCTATTTGTCCTTGGACATGATGTGGTTATCCATTTCACTTTCAATATCTACTTTATTGCGTTGGAGTTTGCATTAGCATTAGTTTCTATCATTACACGTAAGAAAACGTGATGTACTGCTTCCTAATTAAGATATGGTTTATACGATGGAAGTACAGGTTGTATTTAGCTTACTTAAACGTTTTTTTCTCTTTCGTTTTCATAGAGGACCTAAAATGCATTATTGACTTCCTATAATCATGCATTGATGTTCTCTGCAATGAAAGCAGCAACTATTTTTTTTTATGCAAATATTTCAACATTCATATGCATTGCTTTGTTTACAGAGACTTTTTCGCCCACTGTCTCTCGCTATCTCTCTTGTTATCTTGTAGTGTTTCTCTTTCAACCATTGAAAACACATGAATTTCATATGTGACCTTGCTGTGACCTTTTAGTAACCTTGCGTGATCCTGACAACGAAACAGTCCTCATTGAAGGAGTTTTGTTCCGCGCCAAGTACTTGGGATCCACCCAGTTAATATCTGAAGGCCAGCCCTCCAAACCGATGAGGATGATGCAGGCTCAAGAGGCAGTGGGCAGGATCAAGGTGAGTTCATTCACACCTATCCCAGAAACACCTTACAATTTTCCAAGTAACATCTCACAACTGCCCTATTAATAAATAAATGTTATTTACTATTTATGAAATAACTACTTTTCACATTTGCCCAAAGATAAACAGCATGAGGTCACTTAACTCAAGCCAAATCAAGTCATCACAACTGAATACCATCTTAGTGTGTTGTTTTGGAATCAATACCAGTTTGTTACGTTAACATGAGAGTGCTGTAGTCTGACCCTTAAGGATGTCCCACAAAACATCCAAATAGAAGTGGAGAGCACCCAGTCCTGTTTATTGGTGCTATAGGAGTAATATACCTTTGATGGGTTTTGAGTTTGTATTTTTGCTTACTTTAGTGTTAACCTATATCATAAGTGCACTTGTTAGGGTCTCCCTGTGAAAACTAGAACGTCCAGAACACATGGTATGTTTTCAGTACTGTTCATGTTGTGTCCGGGGGAAAGGTTTTTTTCACTTTTATTGTTTTCTTTAATCAGGAGTGCTTTATACCCACACGAGCAGTTATCTGACTAACGGTGTGTTCATGTGACATTCACGTATTGATGCATCATTCATGTATTGATGCATCATTCATGTGTTGATGCGTCATTCATGTATTGATGCATCATCCACAGACAATCATGACAATGAAATTATAATCCTGCTTGATTCACATATTTGGGGTAGCTTATCTTTAAATCTCGTATAAACAATTAAGAACCGGTGCATGTGTCTTGATGTCTGCTGTTAGTTCTGCAATGTTGTGTGTAGTGCATTCTATGTGTGTTTTATGCTGCCGTGTTGGTGGTGATACCTGATGGTACATCGTATGATATAGTATGTTTACCTGGGGCTATATCTCTTATTGTCCTAGTTAATGTAGCCAGACGAGCATGGGGCGTTGTATCAGGTGTCATCATGGTACGCAGCTTGAGTGCATTTGGATCCAAATACATAGAATCTCTTGATCTGACCTGACTATGGTATCAGAGCAGATTTGATTGTATACATCAGTTGAATTCAAATGATGATTTTATTCATTCATTCATTACAATATGCTTTGTTATTACCAAGTGGAACACTATGGGAAAGTTATCTGTATGTTAGTGTGTGCCTCACCATATCTTTCAGGGGGTCTCACATAAGCTGATAAGTCGAGGGCTTTTTTTATGTGTTGCTCATTAGACAAATTCATTATCTCATCAACTTTTCGTTGCATTATTTGTCATAACGTCTCCGTAATATGCATTTGTGTTGTCATAACGTATATTTATTATCATAAGGTCCCCTCATTGTACGTCACATGAATGTTTGTAATATGGCATCCTATCGTTGTAATGAATCATGTGTACAATCTGCGCGTCGGAAAACACGTCATGCTTAAAAGATTTTGATATTACATATCGTAGCCATTTTGACATAAATCATAACGTTCCGTTACTGCTGGGTCACAAGAAGTACTGCCTGTAGACAAACTTATGGAAAAAATGCTTTGATTTCAAAGTTTGTACAGTTTAGCGCTTGTGCTACCGTTAGTTAAGAGGCCTTGAGGTAGTACATGTGGTTGTTTTGTCTGTGGTTGGGTTCACCACCACTTCACACATTGTTTCTGTTTTGTGTATTAATCTATAGACACTGGGTAAACTACATTTTGGCGAACAATTCCAGGTATATTGTTTGTTTCATTTCCTTGTCGTCCCTTGTTGTACGTCAAGCATCTATTTCAATTATCATTTTGTCCATGTTTGTTTTCATTTGCTAAATTTTGTCTTAGGTTTGTTTGAAACGTATTGTTTCAGTTCCTTCTACATCTGCGAGCATGCTGTATGTGTGGTAATTGATAACGTCAGTTTCATTAGGCTTAGAAATCTACAGTCTGTAACGGATGATT
This sequence comes from Urechis unicinctus, assembly GCA_034190875.2. Lineage (NCBI taxonomy): Eukaryota > Metazoa > Annelida > Polychaeta > Xenopneusta > Urechidae > Urechis > Urechis unicinctus. The sequence continues at coordinate 76,779,931 of CM067354.1, forward strand.
TGTGTTCATATCTTACAATGTCACATATTGTAAACGCAGAACACACTATTAACCTCATTCTCCTCGGGCACCATCACTTCATTGCAGATTGGAGCATTAGTTTGTCTGATTATTGTGTTACAATCTCTCTACATCTATTGTTGATGTTCTGTTGGTTGTCATCTTGTGATTGCTTGTTGCCTGTTACCTCATCATGATGTACTAGAACTCTGCATCATCATATAGCGTGTCCTGTTATGTCCTTGTCCTATTCCATGGAAGTCTTTGACCTATTCCAATATGCACAGTTTTATCCTCTATATTTCCAATTATGTCATTGCTGAGAAAAATTACAGATGTAGTTTTCATAGACATTGGCTCAACTTATATTGGTGTTGTCTGCTCTTTAGAAATGCAAATTGTACTCATCAGCACACACTTACCACTAAACGTGTCAGGGTCATCCTTCCCAGGCCTTTTTTAATCTGCTGTTCCAGACTTTATTTGCACATTACTAGTATTAGGAAATTAGTCAAATAGGTTGTTTTTTTGGTGTAACAAATACTTGTCCCAGTCAAACTAGAGTGAATGTCAGTGGTTTTTCTGACATTGATATAGAGATGTATATGGGTGATGGTAGTTGTCAACTCACTGCCTCAGAAGCCATGTCTTTGTTGGATAAGCAGCAAATTGTCATTCTTGTGAGTTTTAAACTTGATGTGACTATCTGTTATGTATCAAAACATGGAAAGCACCTGCAGTATTTTTTACAGGACCATTTTGATATTATAACTCACCTGTGTTACCAAATTTGTTGTATCGTTAGCTACCATAATGTTTTTACCTGCGTCTGATTCTCAGGATGTATACAAACTCATCCTGGTCTGCTTCAGGTCGATCATTTAACTGATGAGATCAGGGGGTGACAATACGGATGATTTCTAGATGTGTTTGTGTGGCAGGCACCTGAGGGCGAGAATCAACCGAGCACTGAAGTCGATCTCTTTGTCTCCGTCGAGAAAATCATGGTTCTCAACACAGACTTACAGGTAATCATAACGTGAAAATATATGATCATAATGTGAATTTATACTTATGTCATAACGCAGCTACAATAACATGATTGGTATATATGTTGCGATTTAAATGTTTTACACTTTATTGTCAAAGACTGTTTCCTTTTTGTTTGATTAATATATTATATACCAGTGCAGGTTCTCATAAATTGAAACAGAAGCAACTCTACTTAGGTCTTGGCCTCTTGTTGTGTGTCAGGAAATAATGATGGACCATTCTCTACGAACCATCTCCTACATCGCTGACATTGGCGAGGTTCTAGTCATCATGGCCCGTAGAGGCCCTGTTGCCAACCCCAGCCCCGACTCACTGGCCCAGCGCAAACGACAGTCCAAGATCTGTTGCCACGTTTTTGAAACAGACGAGGTACGTTTCCTATTGTTCATTCCCTTCAGTTGTTATGGAGCACAAAGTTGCTTGTGAGGTTTTTTTCTGGGGTTCTGTGATTTTATTTTAAAAATATTTCACTTTGTGGTCCACTGCAACATGAAGTGTTTATGATGGCAACAGGGGTTGATGAGTCATGATGAGTCATGATGAGTCATGATGACTGTTGTCATAGGTTTGTCTAATCCCAACGTGTTATTTCTGTCAGTCTATACACATCTCCACAACAATTTGTGTCTGAAATGGCTGCCACTGTCGTCACAGTTATATGGGTGGCCAGTCTATGACCTGAGAGGAGGTTCGTCAAAACCTTGACCTGGGCAGTGATAAGTGGGACAAACCCTCACTGCATTCCATGAGGATCATATGGGTTGGACTTAAATTGTCATTGGACATACAGTTTGGACATGCAGTACATATTGGTATCTATTTAATCACTAACACCTCCTTGATAGATGGACCTTTCTGAGTTGCCAGATCATTCAATCCCCCATAGGCCCTTTCTCATTGCGGCCACACACAGCATGTACTGTTGTCTGTCATCCCAAGCCTACATGCAAAATATCGGCTCAATATTGATCAAAATTCAGTAAAGCATTGATTCTATCTGCAAGAAGGGCACTCCCTATTCAGTGAATTAGGGTGGTGGTGCTTGTGAGAACCCAAACTGTTCTGCTGTCTACCTGAAGCTCACCTGTAGTGCCTCTAATTGATTGCCTGTTCCCACCTAATCTCAACTGAGCTTACTTTACCTGAATCCAATACTGCTCACACCTGGTTTATCATTAGCAGTTAGCAAGGTAGGCTGCCTTGTGGCTTGTATAACAGCTCCTCTCCTACCATCACACCCCCCACCCCCCCCCCCCCCCCCCCCAACCTAAGCAAAACACTACACATAATCTACGTAGGCGTCCGAATATAACAGTTGATCACAGAACGTTCAAAATAACCTTCATGCCGCCAACTACAGTTACACCAACCCAACCACCTCCCATCCACGAATATAGCAGCTACGCCGTTGGATCTTACGAAGAGGTTGTGACCTCACCTGTATCCTATTCAGATCAATACGTATCATGTGATTTCCAAATTTATATCTGATCCGATTGACCAGCGAGATATGTCCCCACCAGCCCTACCCCAACCCCTCCGAACAACCCTACCAACCACCCGCTTAATGTCAGTCACCATGTTGATCAAAGGTAAGTCATTTTACTAATTAGCAATTAGCCTCTCTATGCCATCGTCTCTACCTGGATTACCTTCAAAACCCAGGTGCAATGAGGATAATTAACGATGTTCTGAGATGCAGTTCTCCCCATCTACCGGACCATTAGCCGCTATTCCTTGGAGCTTATGAAGCTCGTTAGGAGCAAGTATTGCTGACTTCTGTGTTGACATGCCATCCTTGCAAAGAGTGTTGCAGCGATGACAACACGAGTATATGGACGTTATGATATTGTAAACAAGCGCCGCTAATCTGGTTGTTAGGATTACCCACAATGCCCTGACTCAGCCTACTTTAATACTCATCACTGGGACCTATACCGTGATGATGTTGATCAAGCACTCCGGTAGGGCATATAAGCCATTCCTATTTGTTATGTCTCGAATTTCGTTGAAGAAGCTTTCTACACTAACCTTTGCTCTTCACATTTGCCTTCTGTAATTTGTTCATGTTGTTCATCGGCTAAATTAGTCACGTTGGCAGAACCTAATCAATGCCGTCTGGCTGTTCTATTGATTGAATACCTGTAGTATTAAGTATGTACCGGGATCCTGTGTTCAAGTGCAACCTTTAACATTTTGTCCGATTGCTCTGGCTGGTTATGGTCCCATGATGTACATTCGTTGATATCGGCTGCTTTATCGAGGCTCGTGGGAATGGAGAAGTAATAGGCGTATTTCGTGTTGGGGCATGCCGCTGTATCAGGCCATTTGACTGGCCATTGTTCAGAACATTGCCCTAGAGCAGCAGGCGATGATATCTTGCCAGCCTAATGCTATTTGTCACTCTTGTCTTCAAATTGATGCTTCTCAAACCATACGTCAGTGCATGTTTAATTAGGCATTGTCAAATTATTGCATAGGGTGCAATTCAACAACGAATGCGCCATGTTCGATCAGGTGAAGCATTGTAGTATGTAAAAGCAAGCAATTATATACTAATATTTTGACTAACATACACCTAAGTGGTTATCGCCTGGCCACTGACATATTCCGAGGTGTATGTATGCAACCTTCCTGGATGCTTTGAGGATACGCATCCTATGTTACAGTGTTAATTTCTGAATATGTAAAATAAGTTCTATACTTACTATTGATAGCCATCTGTAAAACTCGCTTGATGAACTGCTGCTCTTTGTGAATGGGTCACTGGAAGGTCATTTGTGATATATGTTTCATCCACGCATCTGACAACAGAGCTATCTGCATAGAATTGTCTGCAATTCAACCACGTTGTCCTTAAGGGGATGTCAAAACAGCATCAATACAATTTGTATCCATTTCAGTTTCATCCCGTCACTGTAATATAATCTTCGTGTATTGAATGCATGTTTGACGTGGCTATTCGTCTATGGTTTCCAATAGCACCATACTGTCACCATTACGTCTCCTGTTGTCATGAATGGGGCCTTGTATCATGTGAGGCCAGGACATTGATGCCTGCCTGCAGTCATTATGTTATACTGTATTGGTGCTTCTTAGCAGGATCCCCGTAATACCATAGCAACTTCACCCTTAATAATCCGCTGTTTTATGAATCTCTTATATTGAACGGCTGCCTGATATTGCTATCTATCACTAGCTCTGGAGGGCGTCAGATGTCATTCTTGGCTGTTATCATGGTTGGGGTGGGAGGGGTGTGGGTGTGGTTCGTGGTATGTGTCATCATTATTCCACATAATGCCCCGTTCTAGGATGATAAGTGGCTACTTTGATGCCTTGATTAAAACTGAACGTAAACACCCTGAGGATATGAGGATTCCTGCCGCCCCGTCAGCGTGCTACATTGTTCCTTCACCTCCTATTCATGGCTATCTTTCCGCATGAGTCTTCTTGCATAACCCTATCATTGTATGTATGGAACATCCTGATTTGTTTTTGTTGACTTTTGCTTTTATGCAGTAGCTCCCATGGGATGATGACGCATGTCTTTTTAGCGGTTGTATTGGTTTTCATATGTATGTTGTCAATACGCCTTTCTTACAATATCACCGAGGAGAGCTTGTGTGAGCTATATTTGAACGCCAGCATTGGAGCTGTTGGTAGTATTGTATAACTGATATAGTAACCGAGCCACAAGCGATTGTGTTCGTCTCGCTTATAGACAAGTTGAATATTGAGAAAATGTATTTCCGAACTTAGTTACGAAGCAAATTAGCTTGAAAACGCCACCTTTCGCAAGATTAGTTCCAGATTTATGGTCACTTTTAGAATATTTGGGTGTATTCTGCTTTTTGCCTAACTGCCTTGTATATATGAATTATTGATGGGATACGGGAAATTCATAGTGCAAACCAATGCATGTAATGTCTGCAACAGAAGTACGACGCAAGCCGCTGTAAGAATGGAAATGGTTCGTGTCCTCTCTAAGGCTAACGTTATTAGCATATGTGATAACGGGTCACAATTGATTATCGGATGACGCATTACAGAGACACTGTGAGAATAGAGACAGACAATACAGTTACCAGACTGTCGGCATATTCTGACATGCTTTGAATCAATACATTTTTGCAGCGACTGTTAGCTAACACTGAGTATATGAATGACGTCATGTACGCGCTTCATCGATGACCCAGTGACAAAACCTATGTGGGCGTCTTGCTTGGCTAATTTACCTTAACAACATCCTCAAGCTTATAAAACTTATTTACAGTCGTTACTTCCAAATGCGGTCTTTGGTAGCATTTGCCAATTCACAAATCATATAAGCTTATTGGGTAAAGAGGTCATAGTGAGTTAGAGATCCCTGAAGGTTGCACATTGAAGTTACCAACATCACCCTGTTGTTCGTACTGTCTTTTATTTAGATCGAACCTACTTACTTCTGGGTCTCTTTTATGAATAGTGACGCGTGTCTTTTAAGTGGTCGTATTATCTTTAGCTTTCAGTTCTTTCATATAAGGACTCAATTCAACTACCAGGACTCTATTCAATTTCACAGAGGACTGTATTCAACCGCATTTGAATTTGGTCTCTTTTGATACACTAATTGTCACAATTGGCAACAATTTTGAAAGCTACTCACGCTAATAGGCAAAGAAATGAAGTATGCTAGAGATCCCCGAAGTTTGCACTTGGAATTGATGAAAATTACTCAGCTGTTCGTCCTGGTATATTGCTAAGATGCTTAACTGCTACCTTACTCTTGATCGGATTCGTTCTGCGTCTCTGTTACGTCGATATTACTCTGGGACCAGATGAATTATTGATGGATTCTTCTGAGTTCAATTGATTTGTTTGTTTGCCATTAAAACCTGAACAATTGCATGAGTTTCCTGGTTTTAAACAGTGCATGCTTTTAGTGTTTCAAGCACTTTGTATCGTTTCTCTCCCATGTGCGTGACTCTCATTGTCTGATGGAGTTCAAAACATTAGGCACAAATCACCCTTCATTTCCACTCACCCTAACCTTGTCAAGAGTTTTCATTACCCGGCTGTTGTCTGAAAGGCCTCTCACAGTGACAGGTGACATTGACTACTGTAGTTTTAACCTTACATCTACTCTCGTCGTGATGGCCGATACGACTGTAACTCTTCAGTGGAGAATCGCTGGCCATCGACCTTCATGGAACAATTGTTTTGTGTAAGAGACCGTCCTCTGAATCACTGATCACCGCCTGTCTTGTAATTAATTACCCTATGTTGGCCTTGGATGCGACGACTGAATCCCGCCGAGTTACACAAGTATGACGTGGCCTTGTATTTGTTCATGGAAAGTCACGTTAACAACGGGGGCGACGTGGTGGGTGGAAAGTCACGTTAACAACGGGGGCGACGCGGTGGAAAGTCACGTTTACAACGGGGGCGATGCGGTGGAAAGTCACGCTAACAACGGGGGCGATGCGGTGGAAAGTCACGCTAACAACTGGGGCGATGTGGTGGAAAGTCACGCTAACAACGGGGTCGACGCTGGAAACTAACAACGGGGGCGACGTGGTGGAAAGTCACGCTAACAACGGGGGCGACGTGGTGGAAAGTCACGCTAACAACGGGGGCGACGTGGTGGAAAGTCACGCTAACAACGGGGGCGACGTGGTGGAAAGTCACGCTAACAACGGGGGCGACGTGGTGGAAAGTCACGTCTACAACGGGGGCGACGTGGTGGAAAGTCGGCAACAGGGACAGATGCTTCCACATAAGACACCCGAATCGCATACAATACACTGAGACAAAGCTATGTTCAGGTTCCTTTAGTGTGCTGACTATAAAACTGGTGGTTGAAGGTTCGACCCCCGTAATGGTCTTATGTATGTACGTCCGTTTTATCAGCAAGTATTCAGTCTTTGATTCCTGCTATCATGGTGTGATCTTGATCATACCATTATCTTTAACAGAAAACAGGTCATCACCAAAATCGTTTCCTTAACAGTTGGAGTTCTTAATTGAAGACGTCACTGATGCTTACAATACCAAGGCGCTGTCGTTAAATCGACCACACACAATTGCTTCATTGACTGGATAGCCATCAGGTTCGACTATTGCTGCCATATATATTATGCATATGTGTATTGTGGCATTAGGGTTCACAAACTTGCTAAGAGGGCTACCTCTTTGAAAAACTCATTTAAAGTATAGGAAGGTTAAATACAGCGCTATGAAACTGAGATCAGGGTAAACTCTTTTATTTTTCACCCGCAAAAAAACCCACTTATGTCATATATTGCAGCCAGTAAACTGCTCTAAGTCACATCTCCTTTCCTAGTTTATAACCGGAAGGAAGTGGCCAATAAATGTGAAACAACTGACGAGGTAGTTGCGTGAGATTTCACATGCGCGCATGACATGCTAGACGTTTTAGACGGTAAGATTGACGAGGACCAATGAATAATGGCTATTGTGATACGCTGTTCAACAACCGCGACTCCCACCGAACAAAATACATCCTCGGGGTATTTTGTCAGGCAAATTATTTTTATAAGGTTATTCATTTATAATTAATATGGTCATGTATTTGATTTTGCAATCGATGACCTGTCCAACAGGTGACAATAGGTCTTGCTATCGCAATTCATAAACTATAAATAGATCTCTGAGTAATGCGTAGTTTGAATCAATACACTTTCGGGGATGTGATTGCATTTTTGTAACTTGGCCGGAATGTGATTGATGAATAATCGCATTTGTGCAACAGAGCCAGGAGAGATCTGTCTTTAATGTTCAGATGTCTGGCTGCAGTATCTTGTATCAGCCTCTGATACATTGTCATGACTACCCTGATACATTGTCATGACAACCCAAATGTCACATCTGCAAAGGATTGAACGACATGTCCATGGCATGCTCACACAACTAGGCCACGAGTTTTGCAAAATCCTTCGTTGGCAGTCGTCAAATACATCGAGATAAGGTTTCTGCTCGTCACGCCAGTTTCTCTGTGTGATCAGTCAGTTTACCTTAATGGTAACCAGTAAATCATGGTCTCATGCTTTCCGCGAGGAATCACTCTCTGTCATGACATCTCTGAGCTGTCTGTGTTCATCCGAGGAGACATGTATTGTTATTTTTTGGCATCAAAACCCGACTTCATATTTAAGAAATCTTTAGAACACCTTGAATGCGATGTGACGGGCTCATTATTTGTATCTTATCCACACCTATTGCATCCAAGTTTAGATTGCAGCTAGATTTCGTGATTATTGGCATATCAAGTGCTAACTGCTATATTTGGGCGGTTCCTATATATTAGAGTTGTATGACAATCCTATGACCAGGAATGTAGTAGAGACCTATGTAGAAGGACCTATGTAGTAGAGACCTATGTAGTAGAGACCTATGTAGTAGAGACCTATGTAGTATAGACCTATGTAGATGCTCGGCGACGTTGGCGAAGAGAACGGGATCAATTCCTCGTAGCATGACGCCAAAGTAATATATATTGTTCCCAACAGATAACATTTATCAATGGACACAGAAAACAGTATTTGACATCCACTCCGTTCATCCCTTCCTAAACATTGCTCCGGTAACGGACGCCATCGTATGATCGATTGCAGTGTACCGTATCAGTGCTATTCTGCTTTGGTCACAAATTTATTTAATATGTCATGGCTACAAGCAGCAATATCAGCGCGAGTTATCCACCACGTGTAAGTCATGTGTGTGAGCGGGTGTTTGCCAGGTGTTTGCCAGGTGTTTGCCAGGTGCTAGGATGTGATGGAGTGCTCCTGCAATGTTCACTTCATTACGCATCACTGGAACATGTTCCATGTAGATAAGTAATCCCCGGAACATATCAGCCATTCCTATTGGTTTTGTTCTGCTCTTCATGCAAGATGCTTGCTACAATGAGCTTTGCTCTTCACATTTGTCTTCGGTTATTTATAGTTATTGTTCATTGCCACCTCTCCTCCTGTGATCCTCGCTAATTTGGTTTGTCTAAAGCGGTTATTAGATCATCATATAGGTGGCAACCGGACCGTCTGCAGAGCACAATGTGTCCCAGTCCTACTGTTTAGTATAATTTGCTATAAGTGACAGATGATAAGACGACCTTCACCTTTTGGGTGACCGGAGCAATGAAATATCCTGCGAAGACCGGACCACCAACTCTGTCCTATTGCCGTCTTCTTTTCTTATTCAATATTCAATCAACATTTAATTGGGTATGAGTTGCACGGTGGAACGATAGCAGCTTTTGTGCACATTTGAACTACCCTGTATGAGTGAATGCAATGTACATTGTCTCCCATATGATATTAACTGGCATTTTGTAGTTGCAGAAATCCATTGGTTTATTTTTAATTGTGGCGAACAACAAGTTTGCACGAAATATAAGCATAAACGAGATATTGTTCGTCTAATTATGTTGCAGTTAGATGCAACGCTCGTTCATTGATCAGTGATGCAGTAACGCTCAACTATGATAGCAATCACCATGTGCTCAAGCTGTCCTAATGCATGTTTAGTCCGTCTGCCTTGTGCATGGATTAGTGAAAACAATATCTATAAACATGTGACATTTCCTAAGTATATTACGTATTAACGCATTAGCCTGCCTTAATATGGATCGACTTTGTCTCCCATGATATCCCCAAATGACAAGGAATTTGAAATAAACTACTATGTGTGTCAATCAGGTGATGTATATATTAATATATCATTAGCAACTTACTGCGGTAATACTTACTCAAATACTAATGAAGAGGCAGTGATAACAGCAGTGGGCCTCCATGGATTCCGCATTCTGGTTTGCAGCTAGCGGTATAAAAACAGATTCCGTGAAGTTTATCATGTGTCAGGAAACATGAGAACAACAGCGGTTTAACGACAGCAGTACGCGTCGAATTTGAGCAAGGGAAGTCACTGTGGTGGTTGTTTTCATCTCACTGTTTCTGTTACTTTAACTCTCTCCAGACAGTCGTTTACACTTCCCGCTTACTGTAGAGAAAGAGACTGAAGGCAATGTTCTTAACCTTCAAGCACCCCGTTAAGTAAGATAAAAAAAGCAAAGTGAGACTTGAAAAACGTGCGGCATAGTGGTGGGTCAACTAAACATAGAACAACAGCTATTCATAGTAGCTAAATGGTTCGCATTGACCATACCTCATCAATGTCATTGATCCGTCTCTTCAATTAATTCGTTACCTATTGAATTCAATATATGTCTCAATGAATGACAGGCATCTGTTGCTTACATAAAAGAAAAAATCACCCACCCACAGTGTCACTGTTTCTTGTTGCTGGTGTAAGTAACTGCGACGAAGAACAGACGTTTTCATCAAGGACCCACTATACCAGGATCTGGTTGTTTGAGAGTTACACATCACTCTGTAACTTCATTAAGCACGCCATTATTGGGCCTCGCGGCTTCACGGTATCGTTGTTTAAGTGCAATTATTACCATCCTTAATTACACAACTACATGGGATGTTACTTTTTGCCGGATTACCCTGGCTGTTATGGTCCCATAAAGTACATCCGTTGATATCGACTGCTTTCTTGAGACTCGTGGGAATGGAGGAGAACTAATATGTGTGTTTCGTGTTGGGCCGTGGGCAGAGCGTTGAACCGAGCTATTGAACTGTGTTACATCGTCAACCGAGATTTATTGTTGCCAGGCAAGCGATATGAGTCACGCTGTTAGCTATCGTGAACGAAATGAGTGGATCTAAGTAGTCTCACACCGTCAACGAGGTCGGTTAGACATAGCCAGGCTGTCTTCATTTGCCGTCACAGCTTTATAAGTTGGAAGCAGACTGGAAGTTCCTCTCCGCTCTCTCCAAATGAGGTGCAAATCATCTTTAACATGTATGTCATGGCAATTGTCGAGATTTAGACAAAGCAATATGTAGCAGATGGCGATGCATTGTCTTGCCGGACTTCAACTTGATGTTTTCTCGTCGTTCTAGCTGGGCCGATGCATTGTAACACGTGCAAGCATCGATAGTAGTCTTATTTTAACCAACATATATTGAACTTGTTATCGCCTGGACACTTACAAATTCCGATGTGAATATATGTATCGTGCCTGGATGCTTAGGTGATACGTACATTATTCACTATGCATGGGATGAGACAAGCACCCTATTTAATTCTGCCTGCCGCGATAGGTCGAATTGCTCAGATACAAAGTAACCCTGAAATACAGGTCATGCAGTATGATAAAAGCCAACCGGGTACTTTCATGAATATGTGATACGATTGCTACTTGTCCATTAGTCCTGTTGGCAGCTGCATCTCTTAACTCGATGCAGCTGCCAACAGGACTTAAGCTTTTTATGACATACAGAATCCTCAGCGACGGTTGCGACGCAACGTTAATTTCTGAATATGTAAAATAAGATTCATACTGCCCGTTGAAAGCCATCTCAATAAGAGAGGCTCGAGTGATGAACTACTGCTCTTTGTCAATGGGTCTCTGGAAGGTCATTGTCAATTGGTCTCTGGAAGGTCATTGTCAATGGGTCTCTGGAAGGTCATTGAAGTTATATGTTACATCCATGCATCTGACAACAGAGTTATCTGCGTAGAATGTTCTTAACTTCAATCACGCTTTTCGAAGCTGCCTCTGTGCATTCGATATCAAATTCAACTGTATTCCGTCACTGTATTGTAATCTTCGTGTATTGAATGCATGTTTGAAGTGGCTATCCGTCAATGGCTTCAAATGACGCCATACTGCCACGATAATGTAGACTGTGTTCACATATGGTGCCTTGTATCATGGGTTCGTGGCAAGTGTCATCGTTATTCCACAGTGTGCTAAGTGGCTACTTTAATGGCTGGATCAGAACTTATTTATCTTGGTAAACACGCTGGACTCCTCCCACCCCATCAGCGTGACCCTGTATTGCATACTCAAAGCTTTATTGGTCCATCGCTTCCTATTCATTGATATCTATCTTTACGAGTCTCTTGCATAACCATACCATGGTTGTATGGAGCATCTTGTTATCTGGATTTGTTTTTATAGACTTTTGCGCTTGGGCAGTAGCTCCCCTGGGACGCTGGCGGAAATAGTGACGCATGTCTTTTAAGTGGTCGTGCTGTTTTATATATTCATTTTTTCAACACTCGTCTTTTCTACAATATCAGCGAGGAGGACTTGTCTGAATTATATTTGATTTTTTTAAATGGCACCAGCGTTGGAGCTGCTGGTTCGATTGTATAAAAAATATGGTAGACTAGCCATTGTTTACGTCACGCTAATAGGCAAATTGAACAGTAAGAAGATGGATTTCCGAAAGTAGAGTCACGAAGCTGGAAAATGCATCCTTTCGCAAGATTAGTTCTAGACGTATGGCCCGTTGCAGAATGTTTGTGTGTATTCTGGTCTTTGCTTGACTGTCTCGTTGATATGAATTATTGATGGGATATGGGAAATTCATAATGCAAACCAATGCGTGTAATGTCTGCAACGGAAGTACTATGAAATCCATGGTAAGCATGGTAATGGTTCGTTGCCTCATTTGCATATGTGACATTCGGTTCCTATTGATTAGCGGATGCTGCGACACAGGAGGATGGTGGGCATCAATCTACAACACAGACTGTCTGCATATTTTTACTTGCTTGGAATCAATGCATTTTAGCTGCTACTTTGAGCCTTAGAACGGAGCATACAAGTTTTCTGCTTGGCCATTTAACTTTATACCACATTCTCATGCTTGCAAAACTCATTTACAGTCGTTTAATTGACCCAAAATGGACGACAGACAACTGCTGTAATTTGAAACATTTCAACTCACGAATACATTGAACAAAATATTATTATGTAACGACATGGAAGTGAGCAATAGAACCCCCTGACGTTACATTGAAGAGAGCAAGAGAACCCTCTGACGTTACATTGAAGTGAACAAGAGAACCCCCTGACGTTACATTGAAGTGAGCAATAGAACCCCCTGACGTTACATTTAAAATCGACCAAACATTGACTTTTTGTTGATCTTGTAATGGGGTTTAGCCATACCTACTCTCCATACTTTCTGCTGCGTCTGTATTGCATCAATAATGTTCTGAGACCAGTTCAAGGGGATGGAATTGAGTTCAATTGATTTGTTTGTTCGCCATTAAATCCCTCTTATACTGCCTGATTATTCATGTTCTCCGTTCATAATCAATGCATGATTACTATGATGCTATATTGGCACGCGACGTTCGAAAATATGAAAACCATGCAAGCGTCTTTACGCGTCCACGGTTATTTTTGAATACGAATTCACCGTTATCGAAATATATTGGTGCGTTATGAATAATTCCCAATGTTTCTCACTGCAAATTGGCCCTTACGAAGTGTCACATAATATATACCTCTTGTACGTGAGATGACTAAGGAATGCTGTCATCAGTCCTCTGTATTGTTTTGTTTGTGTTCCCTGGTAATAACACTCCTCCCACATATACCATGACCTTGCTGCTGTCTAATCGAGATGCCCATGAGGACATGGGTGAACTTGGCTATCAGTGTCGGAAACTTTTGAAAATTTCAATATTGACCCAAAATGACCAAGTTATTCTAGATTTATTAAACTATGATTCAGAGGCTGACCAAGGAAAAGCATATTTTCATATTATTGTACCGCGGCCTCCCGTACTTGTCGCGCTACGCACCCCGCACCCACGAGCGAAGCAGATTCCTTTGTTCAGCGCGAGAGGCAGGCTGTTGTAAACAAGCCAGCGCCGAGCCATCAGAAATGACACCCACTGTACTTCAAATTTACTTTTTATGAGAGAACTGTCATATATTTGAGCAGAAAATTTTACACATTTGTTCAGAATTGAATGGGCTTCCTTCGAGCGCAGACAAATTCACGATACGACCATTCACGTCGGACGAACGACGCTATAACTTCAGATTTGAGTACCGTTTTTGCTTTGATTCCTTCGAAACCGGAAGTGACGCAACCGATATCAATAAATTTTGCGGATTAGATTCGCGCTGTTCATGTCAACATCTGATTTAATTTTTATCACCATTGAACTGATATTTACGATTTTATTAGCAATCGAAAATTTGACGAAAATTGACTGAGTGAAATTTGCTTTTTCAACTCAACGCGCTTTGAAAAGGACAAATATATTGATAGCATATGTCAATATTAAAGTTTGGTAATTTCATCAGCTTTCAGAAAATGTATATTTTGTTACGATCGGACCATAATTGGTGAATCTATTGCGAAATTAAAAAGTTTAGAGATTTTGGGTACCAGAAATTTTCGACCTGCTACGATTTTTTTTATGATGCATTATTTACAACTAAGTATATTTAGAAAAAGTTTACAATTACATTACACTTTCAGAATATGTTGACTGTAATGATATTTAATTGTAAAGCATGGACATATTGAGCATTGAACTTGTGTCATTTTTTATAAACTTTGATGCTTTCGTGACCGGAAGTGACGTCATCGACATTCATGAAATCTATGGATCCGACTAAAGCTGTCATGGAGCACTTGTGACCCAATTTTTGTCATTATCGGACATGTATTGACGGTTTTATAGGCCCTCAAAATATTCATGAAATTTACGTTGTCATTCTGACCGATACCACGATTTTTCGACCTGGGGAGCTTGGGAAAACCGTTGGTTGGATTGCCGTATATGAAATTAGAAAAAGTTTGCAATTAGAATGATACACGATGATGTAAATTATGTAACAATCCGACCATTAATAACGGAGTTATTTGAGATACTAGTTTTTCACTTATTCGATGACCTTGACCTTAGTTTTAAGTCAAGGTCAAAACAAAACATCTCGATTCTGCGCATTATTCATGCCAAGCGAATGAAGAAAAAATCAATTGAAAATATTGCAAATTGCGACCTGTATCGCGAAACAAAAATTGTTTACAAACAAACAAACATACAAACGCGACTGACCAACGTAACTTGGCGTTATGATTACGCCAAGTTAATAACGTTCGTGAACTGTCGGCGAAATGTTATGCGTTTCCTGTTCCGTATTGTGGTTCATGTTGATCAAAAAGGACCCGCCGACCCGCCCTGACTGCTGATGTATGCGAGCAAGCGAGTGTTTATAGCTGGTCAGCTGGGGGTCGCGCGACGTCTACAGATAACATGTGGAGCGTGCATATATATATATATATATATATATATATATATATATATATATATATATATATATATATATATATAATATATATATATATATATATATATATATATATATATATATATATATCTATATATATTATATATATATACATATCTATATATATATATATATATTATATATATATATATGTGTATGTGTGTATTTATGTGTGTATATATATTTATATATATATAAATATATATGTGTATATATATATTTCTCTATTATATATATATATAAATATATATGTAAATATATATATATCTTAGATATATATATATATATATATATATATATATATATATATATATATTTGTGTGTGTGTGTGTGCGTGTATTTGTGTTCGTATGTGTGTGTTTGTGACATGAGACAGGACTGTAGGCGGCCCTATTTGGCGTTTCCTGCTAGGTAACATATGAAAGGAAAAACGTGCTAATGGATGGCAGGTGAAGTTCCCATGATGCTTTTTGTTGCATCAGTGAATGCATCTGAATGAAAGCGGTGTCGTTGAGAGCTGAGTTGGATGTGTGGTACTTAGTAGTGGGTGGGAGGTGCCACGTGGACCACGTTATTGCCCAGGTATTTGGTAGATTGATAAACATTACCATCCCCGTTGTCACACCTTTACATGTTGATTGATTTCAATATGCATGTTGAAATGATTGAGAGAAGCGCCGATACTTATGGCGTCGTAATTACAGGTGTAATTGCAACAATATATATTAACTACTGCCTGTAATCTCAGTTGCCAGCACGAAATCGGCAATTTTATAGACTAACAGGAATATGAGGACCTAACATCATAGTTACTGGTTGAGAATTGCGACGTGATTCGCTTTGAGCGGCTGCATGTTTCTCGTGCATATTTGATGTAACCGCATAAAACAAAACCCTCAAGAAGACATAGGCAGCTGAAATGACGATATCGCTGATGCGCTGATCAGTTTTCTGTGGTTGTTTCTGTCATGTACTTGTTATTGATGGCATTCTCTTGTGCCTATCGTTATTATGGATCAAAAGCCGCCCGGGTCATGACCAGTTGTTCCTCCATTTCATTGGATGAGTGGGCTACTAATGTTTCATCCCCGCTATCGCACAAATATTCACCCGCATGGATGCTTCACAGTAGATTAATTTACGAGTACAAATAATTGTTACTGAAGGTGCGTTAATGTCTAGTGAGAGGCAACGTTTTGTGTGTCAGTGAGTTGGACCAAGTAGTATATATCTTTCCCGGTATTTATGGTCTGAAAATGATCTTCTTTCTTGTGTGAAATAAGTCAAGCTACAGCAAAAATTCCTTCGATTTGCTATTTAGTTATATATATACACACACACATATATATATATATATATATATATATATATATATATATATATATATATATATATATATATATATATATATATATATATATATATATATATATATATATATATATATATATATATGTTTTTAAACACTGTTTCAGTAAACTTCTTGACGATGAATTCCTATTGCTCAGACATTTGCAAGCTTGCGAAGTGACATTTGGTTGGCTTTGGCGTCGTGACGTCACACTTGCCAAGATGCTGTTTTCACGAGCGAATGGAATTTCCTAGGCAACTCCTTCCATTTGTGGTATTACAATCAATCTGTGACGCAGCTTTAACCTTCGAAGGTCTGGCCCTTTTCCAATTACAAACCACTCTAGCAACGGCTAGTTAGTTTCATTTAAAGCCAACACATGGTTGAAGGCGACTTCCACACGTGTCAGTCATTCGACTCGGTGATTGTGTCATCTCTCACAGAAGCATACATGATTGCAGAGATTGGCCCCCCTGGTCACGAACATCATCGAGAGCCAATCATCAATCTTAAATATGTTGCACCCGGCTCATTTTTGTACCACAATGCAAAGTTTCGTCTCCCAATATAGCCGCAATCATACACGGTGTGTTGTCTCCCTTAACCAGTAGCTTATCAGTCATTCCCATCGGCATTTCCATCTTATGCACGATTGTTTATATTCGTGCTCTTTCAAAGGCCGTTATTCTCCGTCCACCAAGCTATACTCAACACAGTAACTGATGATGACAGTGAGCGGGGTTGGCATTCGATGGCTGGGTTACCAGATAACACGACTTGTGGCTTAGACAATCGTGATTCTCGTTCCATAACAGCACGGAAAGGCTTATCCGCGATGCTGGATGGTCGGGCTCTGGCGCAGGCGTCTTGGACAGATGCTGAAGATAATTCTGATCGTCAGTTGCCTGAACGATATCAAAAACATTTTCATTATTTCTCTTTGGTCAATCTGAGTTTGTTTTTTATAACATCGTTATACGTTGCGTCCGATGTCGATTTTTCATTTTGAATGCGCGGTGATAGCAAAGATGCTATTAACTGATAGGAAATATCAGTGCGCATGCGCTGTATATAGCTGTTGACTTCCTCATGGCGTGTGGCAATGCACGCAAACGTCCGTGAAGAGATTATGACTTCATTTCCGGACGTCTTGCACCTTGTTAATGGTAGATTCATAGAAATGTCAAGATCAGCGTGCTGTATTTTTCCCTGTCATTATAATCCTACCCTTTACGCGACATGACATTCTCGATTCGCACAGTGTATAATAATCCCGATTCAATTGCACAGCAGCGGTGTCATTGTCAGGGCCTCTATGTCAGGCGGTGCATTTCCACGGCAATGAAGGAGATAGTGAGTGGTTGAGGCCTTTTCATCTTATTCTGATATCTTCCTCTTAATGTAACCGGTTACATGTTGAAGGTGCCTCGGTGACGCTAGTTGGTGTCACAGCGTCTATCAATGTCTGCGTTTATTGCGTCACCAAGTCGGATTCGTCATTACGTCGTTACGTTTGTCTTTGGTGCTGTGTGTGTGTTTTTCGTTGTTGTCTCACCATACCCTGTTCCTTGCGTCGTCATTAAATTCGTGTGACCAGCTGCATGTTTGAGAGGTGGCAATTTGTTGTCGCCGGGAACATGGTCAACACAATGCAATCAGGTCTGTTTTGTGGCCTGTTGAATTCTGGCGCTCTACCTAAGCTGAACGTATGTCCTCCAACCTATTCACACCCGGAGAAGATTCGCTTGCGGTGTTTGCTGCGTTACATCTATTATGCATGATGCCGAAGATGAGGGCATTATTTCATCGTGTCAGTGCCGCTAATGTGTTTTCCACCCAAGGGGATGTCGAATTGCTTGCCTATGTTAACGCCTATGAATTATGGTTAGGGGACGGGAATATGTTGTGTATGGATAAAATGTCATGTCATTGTGTTTGCAACTCTCCGGATTAGGCCCATGGCCGCACACATTACTGTGACTGTCCAATGAGATTCGGTTGGATCACTAGAAGATCCACTATCATTTGATCCACCCGATTACTCGAGTACAGATCAAAGAACGTAGCTTCTATTGCTGAGCGTGACCATTTGGCCGTTCGCAGATACAGCTGATTTCATTCAATGAAGCGTCGTTGATAACTGCTTTTGTCTTAGGCCTCATCAGCATGTGTCATTTGATGATCGTCTCCATGCGTTCTCATTTGTCACTTTCGTTTTAATTCCTTGCTAGTGCCTGTTCTGGGATACTCTTAATTATGATGGATCACGTTAAAGCCACGTGGCTATAGGGTCCAGCTAGCTTCTTGCTGTATATTTTATGGGAAATAACCAGAACTTTAATCCATATATAACATAATGATATTCATTAATGCCATGGAGTATGTTACTTTATTAAGACGAAGCTCGGCAGATGCTGCTGTGAGCTTGGAGAGCTTTATGTGTTCCCTTAAAGCCTCCTGTCTACGTATCACACTGATGGTAAACACGACCCGGCCCATTCAACATAACCCATGCCCATGGCGCCCAAACTGCGCTATATACACTCTTACTGCGCCTAATCCACTCTGCGCCCAATCCACTCGGACTGTGCTATATACACTCTGACTGCGCCTAATCCACTCTGTATCCAATCCACTCAGACTGGGCTATATACACTCTAACTGCACCCAATCCACTCTGTATCCAATCCACTCAGATTGGGCTATATACACTCTAACTGCACCCAATCCACTCTGTATCCAATCCACTGGGACTGGGCCATATACACTCTAACTGCACCCAATCCACTCTGCGCCCAATCCACTCGGACTGGGCTATATACACTCTAACTGCACCCAATCCACTCTGCGCCCAATCCACTCGGACTGGGCTATATACACTCTAACTGCGCCCAATCCACTCTGCGCCCAATTCACTCTGACTGGGCCATATACACTCTAACTGCACCCAATCCACTCTGCGCCCAATCCACTCGGACTGGGCTATATACACTCTAACTGCACCCAATCCACTCTGCGCCCAATCCACTCGGACTGGGCTATATGCACTCTAACTGCACCCAATCCACTCTGTATCCAATCCACTCAGACTGGGCTATATACACTCTAACTGCACCCAATCCACTCTGTATCCAATCCACTCGGACTGGGCTATATACACTCTAACTGCACCCAATCCACTCTGCCCAATCCACTCGGACTCCAATACACCACTGGACTGGGCCATATACACTCTAACTGCACCCAATCCACTCTGCGCCCAATCCACTCGGACTGGGCTATATACACTCTAACTGCACCCAATCCACTCTGCGCCCAATCCACTCGGACTGGGCTATATACACTCTAACTGCACCCAATCCACTCTGTATCCAATCCACTCGGACTGGACTATATACACTCTAACTGCACCCAATCCACTCTGTATCCAATCCACTCGGACTGGACTATATACACTCTAACTGCACCCAATGCACTCTGCGCCCAATCCACTCGGACTGGACTATATACACTCTAACTGCACCCAATCCACTCTGCGCCTAGTCCACTCGGACTGGGCTATATACACTCTAACTGCATCCAATCCACCCTTTTTCCAATCCATTGGGACTGGACTATATACACTCTAACTGCATCCAATCCACTCTGTATCCAGTCCACTGGGACTGGACTAATATACACTCTAACACTCTGACCCAATCCACTCGGACTCTATATACATAACTGCACCCAATCCACTCTGCGCCCAATCCACTGGACTGGACTATATACACTCTAATTGCACCCAATCCACTCTGTATCCAATCCACTCGGACTGGACTATATACACTCTAACTGCGCTCAATCCACTCTGTATCCAGTCCTCTCAGACTGGACTATATACACTATAACTGCACCCAATCCACTCACCCTGCGCACTCACACACATTGTCCAAAACCCTTTTATTCAGCATTCGGCCAATAGAGGAGGCGCACCAAATGTGAATATAAAGCACAGTTCTCGCACGCTACGCGCTGCCTACGCGTGCTACACACAAACCCCCCACGTCACGCCTAACCCATGTCACGCCTAAGCCCCGTCACACTTAACCCACGCGTAGATCCCTCTCTCCCAGGGTTGTTCCCATTTACTCATACTCGAGTAGCATAAAGCTGATTATATTTGTCAGCTGGTCAATGTTCATGTTTCCCTTGACGTGAATTACCATGTTAAGAGATGCACTTATCTGTCTCCAATAGATTTTTATGAGTGTCATGCATCGCTTACATTCGATCGCATGTGATCTCTCAAAGAAATAGATGCTTAGCATACCACGCGTGCATGCATTCGAACTTACAATTGAATTATCGAAATATTCTTGAAGCAACGTTTCTATGAACCCACAGTCCTTATGTGTCTCCGATTACACTGATAAACGACCGCAGCCAACCATAGCTACCTACAAAAACACTGATTTATTCCACATCAATACCCTCTTTTAATTAAACCTGACCTTCGTAACTCGAGCTCTTTTCGCTGCATGCCGACGTGGGAAGTTTCCTCCCATCAGCGTTGCGTTGGCGGCATGCAAATATTCCCACGCTGGCCATTTCCTCTTAAGCCGCTGTTGATCAGTGAATGATCAACTGGCCAGTCGATCGTTAATGGCGCTATTATACCCAGACGGCTTAACCCAGACGTGGCCCCTTTGTGTCTTGTGAGGTACATGGTGCCTATAGGGCAAGGGATTCATGAATACAGTCAAATACTTGCTGCATAAATGACCTACAATCAATATCCCGTTATAGTAGGTGCTCACAATGCGTATCGAGCGGACGGCACCTTTGGTATTAGCGGCGGCGGCGGCAGTGATGAGGATGCGGCGGACTATTGGCTACTGAGGCTGGCGGGAGCCTGTGAGTCAAGTTGAATGCAGATAAAAGGTGGTCGGCTGTTGTTGGTCCGCGCAGAAACACCTGCTGAGTGCCTGCAGCCAAGAACTTCATTTGACGGATGATCTCTGTAATTAATTACCCACGGACGTTCATAGAATGCTATAGACAGACCAAGGTTGTTGGCTGATTAAAGCACTCAGGTGGAGACATAATTGGATATTACCGACGAAGGTTGAAAGCAACTCGACAACTTGGACGCGTGTTTTGACGTTCGCGTCATCGCCGTCAATCAAGCTAGACCCCGACCCCGTACTTCGTGTTTCGGACATCAATTCACTTGATCTGACCAAATCCCTTCTCCAAACCATCCCGTGCTTTCAAACCTATTCCACCTAGGTGTTTCGGCTTTATGGAGTGGAAGATCAAAGTCAATGTGTCGCCAACTGTCTGCCGCGTTAATTAGCAAATTGCCTCGCCTCTTCGGCCTGGCACACACCCTATCTTTCCCGCCATTTCTTCCCGCCTCGCGCTACGTGTCGTCTGCTTGGTCTGCTGTCATCCACTCAAGCGGACACAATCTCTCTCTGCTGACGATAATCGCTGTTCATTGATTATAGCTCCGCTGCCGAGTTGACATACAAAATACAGGTGCGCCCCATGCTAGGATCCAGTCAAGCGGTTTCATTCTCGTCACGTTCGTCCCATCTGGGCTATCTTTCCAGTTTTCGGGCGTCCAACATGATGGGATGCCATTTATAAGTGCCTTGTGATTTGTCTTCGTGTCTTGCTTGTCACACAATTAGCCTCGCCAGATGGCACTGCCAATAATGGGTACAAATTACACGAGGCTGCTGCTGCTGGTGTCGTGTGTTGCTTGGCAGCGAATACTCATCACTGTCTCCAGTTTTGTTGCACTGCGCAGGACCCAAGAAGTGCGACGGCTGTTCTGAAGACAACGGCTGCTGCTCGTGGAAAAATCTCGTCGTCTTTTACGCGTGGAGCTGACATTTATGAATCCTCGTCCATTGTTCTCATGCCTGAGTCAGCGCGCGTGGAGTTTGTCTCAGCGTCTAACCTAACGACTAAGTAGGACGCGCGGTGTGTGTGTGTGTGGCGAATACATTACGGGACACAGATTGTCAGTGGTTGTGTAAGTGACGAAAACAAGACACAAAAGTTGGGCTATATACAGTGTGGAATGGAGTAGTGTGCTTTGGTAATCGTCATCTGCGCCTTAGTTCGCCGCATTCCAAGCGCAATATGGATTTCAACCGCCCTGCCAACCAAGCACAATGTGTTGGTGAGCAATTCAATTGATCTCGCGGTTCATGGGAGAACGGATGTATGGATTACAGTATAAACGGATTTTATTGATCAGAAGTTCATTCAATGGAGCAGCTGCCAGTTTGATTGCGTCGATTATTGGCAATCTTCGAAGCTATCTCCCGAGTAATTACGTGCGAGGTGTATAGGTCCGAACCTTTGTGTCGGCATATTTCGCGATATTGCTACGCAGGTGTCGACTCGTCGGTTGGTTCCCGTGTTTTTTTTTGTGTTATTGGGCATTAGCTGGTACCTCAGCTGCGTCTTTTGGTGCCCGGATTTCCGGTTTTGCTTACATATGGTGATTATCAGCCAGAGCAACACGAGTGTTGGATGATGGGAAGTCGTGTTCGACATTTTGTTCTTATCTGCAGTTCATGACATACTTTCTGGTTAGCATGGCGCATATCTGGCTGTAAAATCATCGGCGATTTATTGCCGTACTTTCCGTCTTCGGGCGCCGTTGGCATTTTGACACGATGCTGTTGGATATACTGACACCATTCCGCAAACACTCACGCACTTCATCAGATGTCATGTCAAATTGCGACCAAGATGCATGTGACGAGGATGAAGTCGTCGCCCTACGTCATCCAGACGACGACGAACAAGAAGATGAGGATGAGAAATCGTCGATGCTTTCTCATCCTTCCTCGTCATCTCCGTCGTCCAGCACGATCGAAGAAAGAAATGAACGTATATTGGAATTTATTAAAACATATCAGTGTCCGGACGAGTCAGGAGCCGTCGGCCATTGCGGTCCAATACACAGGGAACAATACAGCACACATATTTACGGAGGAACTTTGGGTCGATCCGATGAGCTAGATGGTTACGTAGATGGCGAAACTTCCGCCATGTACACCATCTCCCGCGAGGATATGACTCCTCCAAGCCACACCAAGGCGCTTGATACCGTGTTAGAGATCACCAAACAGGTAGTGCAGCATTCCAAATCGCCCGTGCGGCCGTTGAATAAACTCATAAATCGATTTTAAAACTGCCCTTGTCATTTTCCCTTTTTAGCGAAGCTGTGTTAATGTGTATCTGCTATCTAACCTTTTGCTCGAGTGCTGCTGCTTTATAACATCGCATCCGTAAGGAATGCTATGTCCGACTCCATCCTCAGTGTAAAATGCATAAATCCAATCGGGTTTGTAGTGCGGTTGATGTGTCTGCAATTATACTCTGACGTGAACTCAAAAGACATGCTCACTTCTTGGTGTTCGATTTTGTAACAGCAGTTAACATGGGCGATTTCTAGCGAGCCATGTATTTCTTCTTTAATGCAACCTACCCAGTTTGTTATCCCACATATCAGATTTTATGTCCAATCGTTTACATTGATATCGTCTTTATGACTTTGTTCATTCATCGCTGCTGCATGTCGACTACATGAAACCAGCAGTGCCTTTAAAGGCTGCTGTAGTTGATCCTGTCGTGTTAAACACTCGGCAACTCGTAAAACCTACCCCCCCCCCCCCCCCCCCCCCCTCCACTCGACTAGCCTCAAGTAATGCTGCTCCGTGGCTCACAAAATTGACTTTGAATGAATTTTCTCGATGAGGCGAAAATTGTGTTGATGCTGGAGTCGCAGATAAGCTTTAATGTCCTGGCTGATCGACTTAATGATCCTATGGGCTCTTAAATCCGCCCGGAGCACATTTATTTTTGATTCCGATATTTTTTTATGTATTTTATATCTGCAGTAGATATTTCATATATATCGCTCTCTTGAAATGCTTCGCATAAAAGGCTCGTTGATTTTGATCGAATGTGCGTCGTTATATTTGTTTTGTCGTTTTTTGCTGAGTTGCCTAACCTATATGGTTGCCCGTTTTCTTGTTTATCTCTATCAATAACTGGGAGACGACGCTGATATTTGGCCTTTCTCTAGCGGTTAACGGCTTATGCAGCATCCATTGGCACTTGCCCACCAACAGACCACCTTTACTTCCTGCGAATCGAGAAGCCAACATTCCCCGAGGAAAACCCCTAATGCATAACCTGGACCCACAAGCAAACCCTCGACGCCACTATTAGCTGTTAAGTGCTTGCTACTTCAATCTGGGCCACGATGTAATTGAATCAGAGCTCCGCCAAGTTTAATTATGGATGTGATACACGCGCTTGTCGGGATTGATTAGCACGGAACCACATCGATGTGGCGTATACCACTGATGCAAGAACCACATCGATGTGGCGTATACCACTGATGCAAGAACCACATCGATGTGGCGTATACCACTGATGCAAGATCGATGTGGCGTATACCACTGATGCAAGAACCACATCGATGTGGCGTATACCACTGATGCAAGAACCACATCGATGTGGCGTATACCACTGATGCAAGAACCACATCGATGTGGCGTATACCACTGATGCAAGAACCACATCGATGTGGCGTATACCACTGATGCAAGAACCACATCGATGTGGCGTATACCACTGATGCAAGAACCACATCGATGTGGCGTATACCACTGATGCAAGAACTACAACCAATGCTTACACTTCCAGCCCCGAATACCATGAAAACACTCTCCGTATCGTGACACTGATCGGGACGCTCATTGATGGATATTGATCATTTTGCTTTATTCCATTTAAAAATCAGCGGAATTAGTTGCCATTATCGTCATTGACCATGGCGTCGTATGATCACTAGTTCCATATATTTCTTCGTCTCCATTGTGCTGTAAATAATAGTTTGTGTGGTTTTTTTATTTGATTTTCAAATGTTAATTCGTTAACATGGAAGTATGGATAGCTGTGAACTTTGACATCATATACATCCGTAGTTTGCTTCCATCTAGTTCATTCCATATTTGTGTCACGTTTCGGTGAATGGCTGCTTTTGGAAGTAGCCTATAGTTTGCATATGGTGGCAAAAAGTTAATCGATATATGCCAATAATTGTTCTGTGCAAAATAGCTAGTTTGTAAATGTCTTTCGCGATTAATATCCTCAGCATAGACTTTGTTTTATTTGTTTTCGAACATTCAGTAATGGTCATTATTCATATTTATCGGGTATAATTATCTTTTGAAATTGGCCTTTATTGGTACACCTTTAATCAGTGGACAGAGATCCTAAAGTTGAATAGATGACGTTATCTTCAGACCCTTGAATGGAATCTTTGGATTACATCTGTAGACGTTTGATTTAACAAGTCAAGTAAATTTCTATTTGAGTCACCTTTGCCGTTTAACAACTGCATTTGGCAATCTTATCTTCAGATTGTTTGGGTAAAATTGCTGTACCGTGATTGCTTAGTGTATTTTATGACTCCAGACTGCTATCTTAAGTGGACGCCATTGAGGCAATCTTGTACAGTTGGCCGACCATTTTCCATGTGAACAATTTCTGCTGTAATCTTTAGTTATGCTTCTCTGATACAGTTTGGTTTGATTTACATTATCGTTTGTCAGTTCGGAATAATTGATGCTAAAGGGTATGCAGGACCGAGTTTAAAGCTCTGGTTCAAATACCCCCATGGCGTCAACCTCTGTACACTTCGAGACTCGAACATCTCAGTCACGAAATGATCTCCGTGATGCCTACAATTACACCTGAATGTTTGAACCAGTTATTTGTTAATTACACAGTTTTATATATTTACAGGCACAGTTGATAGCACAGTCCATTGGCCAAGCCTTCCAGGTGGCCTACATGGAATTCCTGAAGGCCAATGGCATTGAAGACACAGGATTAATGAAAGAGATCGACTACCAAGAAGTGCTGAATCAGCAGGAAATCTACGGTGAAGAACTCTATCTGTTTTCCAACAAGGAGATGCAAAAAGAAGTAAGCTGCAATTTTTTATCTTATGCTGATTTAAAATTGTGTTGTTATATGCCGCCTCACCAATTAAGTCACCATTTCCCCACCGGTTTCGTCGCACATGCTTATGGTGTGAGCTTTCGAACTCTTCATACAGTGGTACACATGAGTGACATTCCATTGAGTTTGCGTGCCTACGGACTATCTACCCATGGTAGCGTATTGATATAACATGTTTGTATTCGTCATTTCAGGTGATTGTGCCTAAGTTGAAAGGCGAGGCATTAGGTATAGTGGTGGTTGAGTCTGGTTGGGGTAGCATGGTTCCTACTGTTGTACTGGCTAACATGAATCCTACCGGGGCTGCTGCCCGCTGTGGCCAACTCAATATTGGCGACCAGATTATGTCGGTCAATGGTGTGTCACTCGTAGGCCTTCCTCTGTCCAGCTGCCAGAATTATATCAAGGTAGGCGTTGTGCAATAATGATCGCATCGTATTTTATCGTGTTACATTGGAAATGTTAGTATTGTCCATTAATATGTTTGCATGGTGTGAGTGATTTAACCAAGGGTTATTGTGGCTTTTTTTAACAGGCGGTACGAAACCAGACTGTGGTTAAATTAAATGTGGTGTCATGCCCACCTGTTGTGGAAGTGGTCATTAAGCGACCTGACGTCAAATATCAACTCGGATTCAGTGTTCAAAATGGCGTCGTAAGTTGATCTGTCTGCAGATATCAGGCTGCTCAAATTCTCGCTGAACAGGTTTTTGCTTTAGAGCTATGTATTTGATTGTGTTCTGTTGTTGTTTTCAGATCTGCAGCTTATTACGAGGAGGTATAGCTGAGCGGGGCGGGGTGAGGGTAGGTCATCGCATAATTGAAATTAACGGGCAGAGTGTTGTGGCCGTAGCCCATGAGAAGATTGTCAGTATGCTCGCTTCATCGGTGGGAGAGGTAGGTCAATGAGTGTGACTAAAGCATTATATGCGCATTATTGACGGTTTTGTCCTTTTTCTATCATCCGTTTACGGTGTTGCAAATGGAGATGTCTTTTGTTCTGCAGATAACGATGAAGACAATGCCTACCTCGATCTTCCGTCTGTTAACGGGCCAGGATACACCTCATTATATATAAATTGTGCCTGCTCATTCACATCAGCCCAACATAAGTTTCTATTTTCATCTCCACGTTCTGCAGCTTGTTTCATGAGGCTATGGCAATGGTTCCCGGCTTTTATGAATAATTTTACAGTTGTTATGCCAAAGTTTGTCGTCAAAGAAGTAGGATTATTTACATCAGGCGTTGTATTTTATATTGATGGAAAAATACTTGTTGTTGTCGGTCATTGTAAACGTGTTTGTGCATTTTTCGTTATTCTGCAATGCAGATGTACTCGTACTTCGGATGAAGTGAAGCTAAGATGTTGAAACATCGCACTTTGCAATTATTTGTTTCTCTAAATTGGCATTTGGTAACATGTCTGATGATAACATGTCTTATGAGCCTTATTAAAAAGATGTGGGGCCACCTTGCCATAGTCTGCCACAAGGAACAGCAGGTAGAATGGACCAGATATGTCGTAGCATTTACTTTCTCTTCTTATACAGGACACCCATGTACATTTCGCCATGACTTTATACTGTTTTATGGCATGGTGTTTTATAACATGGTTGAAGGGGAATGAGTGTCACTTTCGGTTTTAATATATGGCACTTTGGAAACTTTGATATGCTTAACATGGAACACTATAGCCAGGTGGAAAACCAGTGTGCCATCTTTATGCTTCGCCTGTATCGCTATATGACGTTAGTGATGAAATGTAGACTGCTAGCGTCTCGTTATCGTCACGGTAAAATATGTACATTTATGCACCCAGTGTCGCCTCAGCACCATGCTGCATGTAATCGTACGTATTTGCGGAGTAAATAAAACAGTCTCCGAGTAGTGGAAACTAGTCAACGTTATAAATGCTGCACAATCCTGACTGCAATGCATTTAAATGATTTGTTGCAGTATTACAATGGGTACTGATGCTTTTCTGCTACTGTTATTGAGGAATAGCGGTTGTCCAGTCATGCATATGTTTAACACGGATTCGTTGGATCACTGCGAGTAGCAAGACGTCGTTGTGGCATGGGGATGCTTTCATGCTCGATTCATGTGAACACATTCCTTCAGTCGTGTTCCTCTGGTCTGTTTGCTGTTGATATTAACTTCGTCAAATATGTGAAAATGGTGCCAATGTACCTAATGCATCGACATTTTGGTATCCTAGACACTGACTGGTTTTGTTTCTTCATTATCCCATCTGTCTAGTCTGGTGTGTTATTTATTTGTATATAAAGTGTTATTCGAGGAATAGGGCTACTCCTTTAGCGAAGATCAGCTAAGTTTCTCTGCCAATCTTCTGCAGGTTATCCCTTCCGTGCTCATTATTTCTGACCTCATTGTGATTACTACCCATCTCATTCTACTTAATTTTCTAATTTTGCGTTGTGTCAACTTAGTATGAATCCCATATGGACAGCGTTTGTCATCAGCATTAACCTGACATGAGACATACCTTTGTCACCAATATTGGCGTAAAGCAAGGTGTGTGTCAGTCATAGATGTTTTCGTGTGTTGAAAATATGTTATGCAAGCTTGAACTGTTATGTGTGTTTTATTGGTTGCATTGGAATGACTGGTTTTAAAAGAATACTACTTGTAATGACATATTAATGTATAAGGAAATAATAAATGACTACATCAGCATGTTGTATGCAAGGTGTTTGCTTTTGTGTAGGTAAGTGGTAGATGAAACCCGCTGAAGTTATATTGATATTATGCATATATCTTTAATAACTTAATGCAGAAATATACCTTTGGAAGTCGGAGCATTTGACAAATGTCAACGATACATTGGGTGTTGGTACAAAAACAAGCCAAAAACAGCACTAGTTAATAATACAGGGGCTGAATATTCTGTCGTGTTCAGAAATAATTAAACGGCAAATTAAGTCCGCTTGGAAGTAAAGTAAGATTCCATATGAAAATCGATGAGAATTTTCATGGCAATTGATCAAGCTGCAGTTATAACAGTTTTATGTTCGTAATTGCAATATAATATGATATCCTAGCCAGAACATTACGAATGCGATCCAGGTAATCAAATCTTTGTCTTTAATCACAATTTCGATCGAGACCAATTTGTATTAATTGCAATGATTCTTGAGGGATGGATATATAAGTATGACATTATCCAAGTCATGGCTTTAAATGTCGAATGCTCTTGAAGTATGGACGATCATTTGTAAAATGTTATGATCTGTTCATGGAGAAAATGTGATCAAGAAAAGTAATAGTAGGCTTATTTTTTACGATAGGGTAATTTGAACGATACTACATTACCAATCTCATGTGTATTCAATCTCATGGATTAATTAGTCTTACATGTGGCCGCGTACTTATTGCTAGTAAGATAAGCAACCGTCAACGCGCAGGTTGATCTTCAGTATTGCGCATTTGTTGTTCATATTATTGATTTTCTCGATGAGGCGAGAATTAGCCAAATTGCTCTCAAATTATTTCTGGTCGTGGGAGCCCACCGTGACCTTCCTTTATCTTAACCACCTATATTTCCGACGTTGTATAATGTGCCGTCCTCAAAGGATGGCCGTTTCAACATGCGTTAAAAGTGCTATACTCCAGTATGAGAGGAAGCTTAACTTTGCAATGCTCTTCGTTGCGTTAAGAAATATGACACGTCCTAAAATATAGCGGGATAATTGACCCTGGCGAATCGCCTTAGAATGATACACATGATTTTAATCTTCACAGGTTTCTACAATATATAAATCACTTTGCAATGTATTTTACCAATAAAGCCTGCCAATGGTTTCCTTGAGTAACAGCTATTTGAAAGAAAGCTGTTGTTAATTGAAACAAGATATTTCGAAGGAAATAATTGAAATGGACTTGTTACTCACTTCAGAGAAAAGTAGCTTACGATGATAATAGGTTGACAGATGTTACATATGGCCTGGTAAGCCCAATAAATGTATGCCCAATGAAGCATGGGATGTATTTCCAGATGATGTATTGCAGTGTGCCAGGAACTGATGTAGCAGCAAAAGATGACGTCCCAGTGGCGCCACTAATGTATTGGTCAATCTACTTGTGTCGGGTTTTTTGGACAATACAAAATATAGATTGTTTCAATTTTGCAACGCTTTTATAATTATAATATGGGAAGTATAATGCTGGGGAGCGGGATACATACTAAAACGACCCGTGGTAGGCATTCACACGGGTTCAAGTTGATGACCTTAATTTATTTGCCTGAATTCAATGTGTAGTCCTGAAGGTAATGTTCTCAATATGACATCATTACATAACGGTTTGATGTGACGTGAACATATGGATGATTGTTAATAAACAATGTATCCATTGATCAGATGCACCTGGTTGTCTGTCTGTAGTGGGTTGTTGTGGTATGCTGAGCCGAATACATTCTGGTCCTCAACGTACCTTATAAACTGTCAAATTTGGTCAAACAGGTGCAAAGTATCATTTTCGAAATGAAATACAACGATATTTGTTTGATTTATCTGGGATAATTTCATGATATATTGAAGGGATAAAGACATGTCTGAAAGGGAATATAGAGTGATATCAGCTATGGTACTCGATTTGGCGATCACATTTTGCTTAGCATTTCCCTCACGATTTGCTCTTTTGTGCAATACTCTATTAGGTAGTTAGTCGTGTATTGATGGATCGCGTGATCAGAAATAATTCCTCTGATCATCGATAGTGTGCACAGAAAGACGATTGTATCTAATAAAAGGATCAAATGTCATTGTCAGACATGCAAGTCGCTATCAATTGACTCAACCGTATTGCCAGTTGGATCGATTTTCAACGGTAGTCTTATGTTGGCTGAGATATATATCCTGCCAATACCGCTCATAGGAGCGTTATTAGCTTAACGTCAACCACTCTGTCTCTAGCTTGCAACATTGCCGAGAAAGCACAACAACAAGGTATGGGGAGTGGACATTGATTGAATGTGCATTACAATAGCATTCATTTATATGATGGTACAATTAAGGTTTCATACAGAATAATTTTGTTAGGATATATAGAAGTACAATATGCCATCATAAGAAAGTTCTTACTGTACAACATATAGAAGTATGTATCCTACATGACCAAGCGCTGCTCATTAAATGCAAACTCAAGTTTTTCCGATACTTAAAATGAAACGGAGCCTGAAAACAATCAATATTACACCAACATTCTTTAATGTCCGTCACAATTAACCCTCGAAGCAAACATTAAACTCAAGTCATCGATATACGCTATGTTATGGTAGCCATTGAGCCATTGACAGTTCATTGGCTTCTTATCGTCCGTATCAGACCTAGCTTCCGTTCATTGTGTGTGACATAAACCGGCCTACCCGCTTTGAGATCTAGATATATGACATATGAGGTGCCGCTATTACACAGGCTATTATACGCTTATCGTTGACAAGTATAATGACATCGAGCACGCTGGGTATTCGCGACTTCCACGTGCTGATCCATGACTGCTCGGTTTATATTCGAAGCTAGTTTAAACTATTGCATGAGCCCGTTAATTGATATAGTGTTTACTGCTTGCAAGATAAATAAAAGAGGATCTCTATTTATAAACAGCAGTCCGATATTAGTTTGTTTGCAATTCCTGTGGATGAGCATTTACATTTACCCCGGGGGGGGGGGGGGGGGGGGGCACAAACATGAACACTTGCAACCACTGGATTTGATAAAAACTTTGTGGTGTCTCATGTCTGCTGTCTGATATGGAAGAATTATTTGCTGCAAAGCTCTGTTGTATAGTCTACTGTTAGGAAAAGAGCTTACATATTTTGTTGGTGAAATTTATGGATTAACTTCGTTACACGCCAACACATATACGATGAAATGGTGCACGAGCAGAATCAGACATAGCTTACCAAGCATTGTTCTGTAGCAGCCCTATGTCCTGGGCAGGATGACCCGCGTGAGACCCAGACGCAGCAGTGACATCGCCAGTGTCTTTTTTCTCTCATTGGAGACGATAGTTTGCGAATGACCATACCATGTCTCTTCGTCGCTCTCCTGAAGTGATGAAATAACGAAATTTCCAGCAGCCATTTCTCGCTAATCGTAGTGCAGATTGCGCCTCGCAACAAAATCCCGGACCTGACGTCACGCGGAGGCGATGAATTATTCATGGTCTTGTCGGCTCGATACGCCGAATTCATCTTTAAAGTCGAATTTCGATTAGAAAGCGCGCACTTTGACAATTGACACATAGACAGAATAGGTACTTCTGGGTTTTATTTCTGTTATCTAGTGAACAAAATGACATGATTTTTCGTGCGATAGGCACTTTAATCACAATCAACTTACCCAGAATTCAACTGGGCTAACGTTATCAGAACTAAAGCCAACTATTTGATATGGGCCAAACAACGCTTAATAAGGAAAAAAAACCCCGCATTATTAAACCGGTTAACGTCCGGTTCAGATGGTCTGCTTCTTGTGTTGAAACGTCTCACGTGACATTGTTATTAACATTGTCCCATCCATTCAAGCATTTCCCTAAACATGCCAGCTTGCCGACGGGTACAATTGTCACCAGTATAAATTGTACTACATGGAAGCGTAATCAATCTTTGTCTGGGAACCACAACCACCTGTTGCGGCCCGCCGCTGGTCTACAGGTACAGTATACACTCTGCAGAGCATGGCAAGGTTTAATCAAATGGTAGGTACACGTACAATCGATATATCAGTAGGAATTGTGGACCAATATAACTTTGAGTTGTCGTGGACTAATCAACATTGTCCAGATATGTTTATGGTCATTGTTCATTTTGCTATTGGCTTCGTGGATTCTCATTATCGTAAAGGGCTTGTAGTGACCACGAGAACTCGATAGACACCAAGAGGAATGAAATATTAGTTGATAACTTTACCACCGGGGTTGACTCAATTATTTGAGAACCTTTTGCTGAAAAGTCAATATGTCTAACAAGCATGATTAGCTAAATCGGAACGTTAATTGCTAGTTTATATGTTTGCCAAAACGTATTAAATAAATTTTAATGAATATGACACTGAAAATTAGGACGGTTATGATTATTTATTGATTTTGTAAAAATATTAATACAAGGATTGTATTTGGAAAATGTAGGGAACACGTTCAACGACGTACACATATCAGCTACTTTTGAAGGAAACAATATTTGCCATGATCCGGAGTGATATTGGCACAGTGTGTGCAAGGCCAGTGTTGGTATGGTCTTGACTTGTAAAGCCCCATCAATGTTAGGCGCCTGCTAAGCCGTTAATGGACAACATAATCACTGACACGAATCACTTCTGCAACAACTTATATATGTCCATGGCTTTTCAAGCGCTGGAAATATTAATGATAGACCTGCACGGACACGCACATAATGAGGACCCTAATTATCCATTCTGTCTGTCATCTTAATAGCCTCTGTTGCTACCTGATATCATGGAAATGGTTCCTCCTCTGACGTTTTTATTATCAGTTTTTAATTCAGTAGTTTATTCTTTATTCCCATCGTAATGGATACTGTGGTCAAGCACGCAAGCTGTCGAAAATAAAATATCAGGCTCATCGTCGTAGCTACGATACGCTGGGCACCATTTACACGATGGACAGACCCAAGACTCTCCCTACAAACACCTAATTCATCAGGATAAATCTGCTCGGCTATACCAGTTAACTGATATAAGCGAGATAAGCTTATTGGTGGCATTCGTATAAAACGCGCCATACGCCGAATGCATGGTTATTCATAACGTTATTATTCCTGAACAGATGCACACAATAAATTGAGATAAGGTGGCCTACTCGGATGGATCGGAAGGCTGAAATGGATGAAAACGAATGATTCTTTTTGCTGACATATAAGCGGTACTTCATAAAATTGTAATGGTGATCACCAGCCATACCTTTAATCTGGCACTCTTAACCGATATTGTCGGAAGAACTCTATGTTAGTATTGTGAGTCATGCTGGGTAGGAACCTTGATGGAGACAACGATCATAGTCACACTGCCAGCATAATATTGTCAGTTTGCTCGTTCATAGTTACAACGTATAATGACTAACATCTTAAATGATTGCTCCTATGATATAAATACATATATATATATATTCATTATATATATATATATATATATATATATATATATATATATATATATATATATATATATATATATATATATATATATATATATATATATATATATATATATATATATATATATTGTCTCATCCATTTAACCATCGTTGCTGTAAATGTACAAAGTTATTGCATTTTATTGAACAAAATGACAAGTGCTTTGACCCTTGTTGCTTTAAATGTACAAGGTTAAATCATTTCACTTCATAAAGCAATAAGTCATCTGTAAATTCAATTAGGCCTATGTTATGGGAACTCAAGCCATACCAAATGCTTAATACAAGGGATTGAGTGGATGCTCAGAGTGGTTTTTTAGATGAGATGGATGACGTCAATGCAACTAGCCATGAGAGCAACGATAAGTGACACCAATTGGTGCTTCACTTCACCACCCCACCTAATGTTGGTACAGTTTACTTTATCTAAACAAATAACCAACAACTTTTAATTCGTTAATTGTAGAAGTGCTTTCGAAGACGAGCACAGTAATTAACTATTGTATTTTAGGTGATGTTTCAATGCAAATGCAACCAGTCAAGCATTTGTGCATGGTAATGATAGGGTATAGAACAGTTACATTGTTAGTTTAAACTCCCTGCCAACTAGCACGCCAGTTTAAAGTTGTGCTCACAAGTACGGACTGATGTTCTGCAGATGTCCAATAATCGACTATAAGCCAAAGTGTTTGTATTAGCACCCTTATCGCGCTGAGTTACAGAATATCAGATTGTACAATACCTCGTTAGCATTGGTTCTGTCTGTGTGGCTTCGCTCGCTTCATCTCTGCTGTAGATAGGGTAAGAGAAACAGTGAACGCGACGCGACGTTGTTCACCCTTGCTCATTACGCACATCCCATTCTTCTTATGTCAAAAGCTTTGTTTGTTGTTAGTCTTATATATTTTGAAGAACTTTAATCGAAGACTACACGTGTGTCAATGCTAGAATTGTTGATGTGCATAATCATTTTAGCTGGCTGATTCTGCGCTTGTATATGTGATGCAAAGGTGTATCTGCAGGATATACCGCAAATGTAGATGTACTGAATCATATCACGTTTAACTAACATGCATCGTTAATGTCGTTTTGAGTATGGCTTGGATATTGGTTATTGTTTACGTGACGCTGGGCCCGTCTCAATGTTATCTATCAGCTTCAACCCTCATATATTTGCGTATTACATAGATAGACATAATTTACTCATTTTAGAAATTGCTCTGTAATCTAATCTCTACAATAACTAATTATATATTTTATCAACGACAGAATATCCCCCAAGAACAACTTATAGTGGATAATCGGAACAAATTGGTACCATTATCTGTTAAACACTTGCACTATTGTTTTGTACCATGCTAGAATTGAATCAGAGCATCAACAAATTTAATTACGTGCACAATGCACGGGCTTGTCCGGTATTTGTAATGCAATTACGGCTATTGATCTGTAATTTGCAGTTTTGCTTCATGCATAAGTGTTTTGCTCTCGCTGAGCAATCGTTGTCTGGTAATACTCTAATTGTATATGTCTTTCTATTTTGTATTCCATTGATTTGGGCGGAATATGATCTTTAAGTTCGTAACAACAAAGAACTGTAGCTTTTGATGATACAACACAAGAGTTATGGATCCCCACTGAAGCACGCAATGTATTTCAAGATGCAGTATCAGTGAATTTGAGCCAACTACAAATGTCCATGTTATTGGACTACCAAATAAAGCAGAATGTTTTTTTCACTTTGCGTTGTACGATATTGAAGACCTAATACTTGAAGCAGATTTGCAATAATGATAAAAAAATGGCATCGACCGAAGACTGACCCGCGTTACTGGCATAAAGGTTATGTCGCATAAAGATCAGCTTTACTATCCAAGTAACACGTGTTTAACCTTCTTGGAAACAATATCGTGAGTTCTAATATTTGTAGTTCATAGCATTCAACCCAAACTTGAGGTGTTTATGCGCGATCTGTAAAGACAAAGAAGCCAAGTAGTACAAGACATCTGGTCGGCCAGATGATACACATCTGTAAAAAGATTAGCATCTCTGGTCCTAATGAATGTGAACATTTACGGAAGTATTATTGTTCCTTCCCATAAAGGAAAGATTGCAATAAGACACTTCATGGTATGAGGAAAAGTTCTGGATAATAAGACTTTTGATGATATGTATTATCATGGATATGTGGTTGGAAGCTTATAATCAGCCAAGGTCTAAGAGCCTTTTCATAGTGTGTGTCCACTATAATGTCGAGTCATAACTGGCAGGCGCATAATTAGCATAAATTGTTTGTATTGTATTGTGTCACTGGCTTGGTAATGGAGCATGACCAGTCTCTCAATCAAAGACGGTCATATGCGGCATGCCGCTGGAAGTACCATTAGCATAAAACAAACATTATGTTACAGTCATGAGTCACACATACATGTAATAGAGTGTATTACCATTCTAATGGATATTATGTACAGGCACATATATTTTTTCAAACTGTAGTATTGAATATTGCATGTAACCATTTGGCGAGAGACGAATATAATGAGAAGGATTGAGTACTTAGACACCATCGCTTAAATAGTACCATTCTTTAGAGCAGTATTGCCCATTGATCTAAAGAGTAACTGCACAACTTAACATTGGTTAATGAAAAGTCATTATTGTCTCTGACCTCGAGTTCAAGGTGTTAGAATGCCAGTGCGCCGGGAAAGCAGAGCCAAAATCGTTGTTAATCCTAGATAAAGGAGATAGGTTGGATGGTGTACCCGTGGCTGTAATCACCGTTCTGATGGATATCCTACTATATCACCCTTGATAAGGCAGCAGCATTTATCTGCTTTACAAATACAAAAGCACCCTTTGTCTATTGCCACAATAAGCTAGTACAACTGCCGTATGCCATCGATGATTCAACAGGGTCACGTGCCTATTGTGCTATCATTAGATAGTCCTAATGCGATTAAGTCAATGTATTTTTCACCCAGCACCCCAGGGGTTGATGGAGTATTGCTACCGAATCCTATAATCGTGTACCGCTGACTGATTGCAACCGGCCACATATTTCAGGGTTTATTTGCAATAAGAGTATTACCAGACCTTTCGATGTTATGGTAATGTCGCTGGGAAATATTGTTAACGTAGACAAAAACTGGCTTAGAAACTCATAGATATGTCTAGATTATAATAATGTACTGTCAGTTTATCCAACGAATATATTGTGTCACAGTTTAACTCCATTGACCCTGTTTCACCATTTTTAAAACAGCCCCTTGTTGAAAATGTCCTATCTTATCCACGCAGTCCTCATCATTACCCAAGAAGCTATTAGCAAATCGAAACTAGAGGCGGTGATGGATCTAAGGAGCAGAATCACCGAGAAATAACCCTGCCTCGGTTCATTTCACGATTAGTTGATCATTTAATTAACGACTTTTACAACAATAAGACCGAATTACGTGGCACTAATATACATTTCATTTAGCGGCATATTATTGATAAGATAATTGTATCTAGCAAATATGTATCAAATATATACATTCCGAGCAGCCACAGATCACAACTCACAGTGATTAATATAATATCATCACATGCATTGAAGGCATTGTTGGAGCTATACCTGTTATCCATTAGCTCTCTTAATACTGCGCCACATTCATATGTTATCAGAAACGACACGATCTTTGACTGTATGTTTATAACCGTTTAAAATATAAGAATGCATTGCCAGGTGTACTTTGTTGATCATCGGGAGCCACTTGCATGCTCCATTAGTCGCATAACTACATATGAATGCTCAATAATATTAAGTATTAATCGACACATGTAGCTTTTGAGTATTTATTAATGGTGTCCATTAGGCAAATTGGCGCTACTTCATGAATCATTCTGTACAGAGACGAACACAGACAAGACAAATCTAAATGCTGCAGCTGCTTTACAACTGCCCAGAGAAATTGTGCATTTTATTATTTGCCTCATTCCTAAACCTCCTCATACAATCAATTGAAACGAGGAAATTGCGGCGCTTTGTAGGATCTGTCTAAGCTGCGTTACATGTAGGATACTCATATGGGCCAGTGCGCCAGCTTAGTCGTTCTTTTCCACTGGAAGATAAGCTGTCGCTAGAAGCAGTTCATGATATAGATTCAACACTTCAACATAGCATGTGTTGCAGGTGCATCTGATCATTGTGGTCATAACAACGAGATGTTACCGTTAACAATAAGATCACCCCCAATGTGAATTGTATATTCATTAAAAAGAACATGTGTGCACGACTTTGTTGAACATTGCATTTATCATTGGTCTGCGATAACGAGCTATAATAATTCCATCAACATGATTGAATGATTGTGTCGCCTGGACAGGATATTGATCCAACAATGCTTGACAAGAAAAGACTAGTTATCAAGCATGATCACATCTGGTTTTCCATCTTTTCACGACGACGCAGGCCAGGCGTTAATTTATCTATGCTACTGTTGTATTTAACTGTGCTTTCACCGCATAACATTTTTCGGGGTCTCTGCAATGCGGCTGGATTGTTAACGTTACAAGACAGCAAATGTGTACATTGGTATATCAACAGAAAGTTGATATGGAGCTGTTCGTGATGGCAACATTGCCACTTACACGCATTTGCTGGCGTTAAATAAGGCTCCTCACATTAAATAGATCCTTTTTTGGAGATGATTGAACGTTTGACAACAAACCCTTCCGATAAATTGGGCGCAAGTACTGGGCGGAGCGCCGAATGTCCAATCAGCAAATTAATTTGCGTCACGTGATGCTGTTCATCTCTATGCGCACCTGGCACGGTCAAATCTGGGACAGAAATAACATGGCATCGGTCTTGTATGCTCTCTTCGGTGTTTTGTTAGCTTTGTGGCTTCTATTTTGTTCAGTTGTTCATTGAGATCTGCCATAAGTTTTCCCTTTTGAGATCAGTCGCTCCCTTAATACAGCCTAACGTTTACCAATGAATACTGCTCGGTTCGTATCAATGTGTTCAACATGATTGGAATTATCACCTCTTGCAGACAGCTGTACGCCAATCAACCACTGCTGGGGATAATTTTGCAGTGCGCTCT
Source organism: Urechis unicinctus (assembly GCA_034190875.2). Taxonomy (NCBI): domain Eukaryota; kingdom Metazoa; phylum Annelida; class Polychaeta; order Xenopneusta; family Urechidae; genus Urechis; species Urechis unicinctus. The sequence continues at coordinate 76,819,815 of CM067354.1, forward strand.
GTCCAGATCATCATCATTAAACACTACATCAATAGCGTGGTTATCAGCGAACTCCGCTTGGTCCATCTGAATGGCGGAATACAGGGGAGAGCACAATACGTTGATACAAATTATATATTTAACCATGAGACGCTTGTGTACCTTTATTGCCATAGAAGCTCGGCTATATGATATATTCTTCCCTCCTTTATAATAATTAGCCAAAAACAATTCAGTATGTTATTTCGTCGTTTCTTCAGATAGTCCGTAGTTAACTACTCTAGATAAGTCCAGACCACGTAATAGTCATCGTGTTCCATTTCTATCTAGCCAATTTTCTTCATGACAAGCTGCTCACGGCCTTTAATTAACCATGATATGGGTCCCTTAGGGTGAAAATGATGAGGCAAATGCGTCAAATTAATTGTATTCTCGATGGCAAGTGCACAAATGCCTTTTTATATCTGTCGCTTGACTCATGGTTCAGTGCATAATACGCGCACATTAAATCGATGTGTGGAAATATATTGTCATTTGTAACCTCTTCTCTTCTATTCAAGCTCTCATGGGGGCTGCGATTCAACTATTAGTATAGGGGGTCAATTTGCCCATTTTATGATAAGTAAAATGACAATTGTTACAATCCGTGAGGGAAAATAAGTGGAGGCACATAAGTTGTTGACAATATGTTGAGAGAGGTATTTTTATTTCTTTGAGGAAAGAAGAATTGGTGTCAGTTGATCATATTTATTAAGACCAACAAAGCTGTTGATATGATCGTACGAATGCTCATCAGTTGCTCCATAGGAGTAGTTGTATAAAACTATAATGTACATTTGTTAAGGTCTATTACGAATATGCAATACAGGTATGATTAATGCAACGCAGGTATGGTCATCATACCTTCAATATGATATAGACATATTATAACGGGTTCAACAGAACACTGCAAAGCCCGCTATTCGTCTGTCTGATTGACATTTTACACTTGCTAGGACATCTCTTAAATCAAAGATGTATCCGTTCAAATTGCATACAGAACGTTCACTGGATTAGTATATAACGGTGTCGATTTGTTGTATAAGCTCTGCAGCAAACTGATTGGGCAGAACTGATAAGAAGTAATTTTTCCCATTCAATTGTAGCCCAGTGGTACAATTATAGCTGACTAGCTCACTAAACACTTTCAAAAGCCAACATGATGTGCCATCTTTGTCAATTCGATGTAACTACAAGCGTTAGTTATTGAAAAATAACATAAATACGAACGTGCTGAATACTTCACCATACACGAGATTAGATACGTACCTTTAATTTATCAAACTGCTATGGTAATGAGGAAATTACCTTTGAAGTATCCTAATATATGATCTGAGAATACTAATATAGAAAAACCTTATAATATGTGCTGCATTTTGACAATAGTAGTTACATGAGGCTGTCAGCCAGGGATGGGCTCGCACTCACAATATTTTGTCATGTCATTCCTAGCCTTTTTGGCGATGTTTTTACATAAACTAGATCCTGACACTAAGAGGGAAAATATGGTAAAATTGCAATATGACACGCACTTTTTCATTCGTAATATCAGCATAAATGTTGTATAATTTCCCATGAATTGTAAAGCAAACCAGATAATATAATATCTTAGATGCCTGAAATGCCAATAATTGGCTGAAATAGCTTACGACTATATGTCAGCTCCCATTCACCGCTGACATTTAGCTTTAAGATAAACAGGAGGCGCTTAGCATAGAAAGGGCTTCATTAAATGAAAATATCTCTTAAGCAGAAGCTTACATCCTTACGCGCTATAGTTATATACCCAATGGGCTTTCTCTGGTTAGCATTACCAACCTTGTAGCTATAGTGTTGTTTCATAAGATATTCCGATGTGGACGCTGCTGGATTTGCACCGTCAATGTGTTACCCATCCTACCTCGTTCTCTGCTTCCGCTGCTTTGTTACGGCTTGAAGACTTCCTTACAAAGGCTTAAAGTATTACAATGAATTGGGTTAGACGGGACTAAGGCGATGTGCCGGATGCTGGGTCATGAGTAGTGCGTAAGAAAAAACCTCTATGAGATCCATAACTTAAATAGATAAACGGGATTTCACCAGAGTATCATGCTTTCTCGACTATACATTACATTCAGGGTGCAGCCATTTTCATTGCCTCATTTGGCTCACCAATGCCATCGTTTTATGATTTTTATTAAACAAAAGCTTTATGCGTCGATCACAACTGAAGTGAGTAGGGCTTATTACGGCGGGATCAGTTTTGCTATGTTGATGCAATGCGTTGGTAACATAGACTGACATTTAATCTTCTACCAGACACCAGGCTAGTAACGATGATCAATGCACCATGCAAGAATGACAGATAGGAGACATATACACGGAAACGCTTCGAATTTGATTGTCTGTACGTTCTACGAATAAGATATATGTATTCCGTTGGATTACCCACTGAAATATTTATCAACATACAACTTACAAACGTTAGTTTGCGTAAGCTTAGTTTGTTGGCCATGTGCATCGATTGGTAACTATTTACTTATTCATTAGAATATTATACATAAAAAAGTGTTCGGTGAAACGACTAGATGACACTAAATGTATCATACGGCCGTGGGCAAAGCATTTCTGAATTCATAAACATTATGGACATACATCCTATTCCGTTGGTGTTGAGTCTAAATTGTAGTATGGCAAAAGCAAACTGAATGGTTTTGCGAGTATAAGAGTGTGCCACCTTTAGCCCATAAATTTTTTTCCTTCTCAAGATACTTTGTTTATAGCTGCCAAAAAAGAAGATCCATAAACATGCCTTGAATGTTGAGCTTGTCCGAATACAACCCACATTTTGTTTTATCAATCATAAGTCTGTTGATCTCCTAACTCCTCTCTCACCACACTTATTTGCATTATGAAGCAGCTACCGTGGGACATTTTACCTCGTTGAATATATATGAAAATACCCAGTCGCATTACTAAGGAAGAAATATATATACAAATGTGTACATTTGTTTCATTCACGTGCATCTCCATTGAGGCAGTTAGTCTAATCTAATCAAATTGTTTATTTGTTGATACTTCCGAGTGGATAACCACCAAATCAAACTCATGGAAACCCTTTTAGCCAAACACCTGTACTCAATGGAAATATAAATACCCGCCTCAGCGTTTTTCCAAGTGATGTACAATTATTGGAAATTATGGAATGCATTCAACAGTCCTGTTTATTATGCACTTTGTGTTTCCCGATTAATATTATGTCCAAGCATTATTCCCTTGCTGTTGAGCGATTTCTATTGTGCTTATCAGAAAAGGGACATATTGAACCACGCCAACTGACGACCTTATCCGATCACTAGGGAGCGCTTGAATGTGTTGGAAAAGGCTAACAATGAATAAAGCTGACAATCGATTACCACACGCTGTCTCAATATTCCGTTTAACGCACTTTATGCATCAGTGACAAACAGCTATGATAGAAATGAGTAGCCTTTATTCGCCAAAGATTGCTTGAGCCTATATTTTATCCGTCCTGATTGTTACAAATTGCACTATTATGGCTATGACATAACTAAAGTTACTTAAAGACAATTAACCTCGACCTTCAACAAATGGATGTACACGGGTCTTTCGTGATAAGGTGTGTGATGAATGGGATGGCAGCTGCTAAATGATTTATATGCACTTTTCGACGAGGATACTAATTTAAACATACATTCTTTGTATTTAAAGGCCCCTTTCTTATGCCATTTGGTACAAAGGAAAGGATGTATTTCTACCACACAGACTGACAATTAAATAGTAAGTACAGCCGTGTTGGCATAATATACCATTACCTATACTCGATTATGCATTTATATTGCTTTTCTGCGCACCAAAACAGAAATATACCCTATTTGTACCGAGAAATATCAAACGTAACCAGTGCGTCTAACAATGTCATATGATAGACAATTATTTCTTGGACAATTAAAACCTCTTGATACACAATTTATCATCCAAATTTGTCTAATCCATCAACTCATCTGATACAAACTCAGCGTAATTATTCAGTTGATCTTGTAACCTCATGCAGATTTAACAGAAGCAGCACAACATATATTGTCATCCATACACTCTTATTGCTCTTACCCATAAAATACCTTCAATATAATGCTTCACTGGTATCGCAAATGACTATTATTCTATGTTATAAACACATGCTGTATCTGTAGATAAGCACAAGACACAAGAGGGGGGGGGGGGGGGTCGAATATCATGCGTGATTGTCTAGCTCTGAATGGCCAATCCTTCTGTATGAAATAGTATGTGGTTGGATTAATATCAGGCAAAATCCGGTGTCATATTACATCATTGCATCATATGCTTAATGTTTTATTTTGTGGAGTTTGCAGACATTGCTCTTTATTGTTCAAGTATTTGTTCATCTGTAGAGTCAATGTTAACACAAATAAACACAATTATCTCTTGAAGTAGACCTTTTCGTCACGGCACTCACGTTTCAACTAATATCTAACAAGGTGTTAGCAACTGCGGAATACACACTATGCTATTGTTGGCTTGTATACGCTTGCTGGTGCATGTAAATTGACTTCCTTAAGACATATTACTGTAAATGTGTTTCTGTTGTTCGTCGTACCTGTATTATTACAGACTAAAATGTTAGAAAAGAAACATCGGGTCCGAGGACGTAGAAATTTCAAAGGGAGCAATGTTTTGACCGGAACTCCAGTAATTTTGCGGGAACAAGTTAGTCTGAACGTATAAATTTCAAAGGGAGCAAACTCCAGTCAAATATTTGCGTGGAACAAGTTAGTCTGAATCAAACTGCGATCCTCGTATAAATTAACTAAGATTTTGTTTTATTGTCAACTTGAGGGCTATATCCATAGCGATATAATTACAAGTCAGTTTTGTACACATGAACGTGAGCGTGCAATATGAACGGGAATAGCTAACCAGGTTACAACATACACGATGATAGTTGCAATTACAACCAGCCTTTACTATTAGTCAGTCACTGGAGTTATAATTACAGTGATTGGTACAGAGTCACTTGGAACGTTCTGAACAATTCCAAATATGAGTTTTTAGTTGAGTGATTTAGTTAAGTATGATTGCTTGTGATCACAATCATGTATTGATTCATATTCAAGATTCAAGGCTAAATTCATATATCTCTCTCTACTTAATTATCATGTGTGAGTAGTGCTAGTTTTCTTGCTATAATACATAAGCTTAGGTTTGCAGCAAATTTGTTTAATGACCAAGTCAAGATATTTGCAAATAATTTAATCATCTGCAGACGTAAATTCATTTGCCGATGCCGCTATTTGGCCGCAAAGTTTGTATTATGGCTTCCCACGAGCCAAAAATGCTTGACTGCAAAATAGGACCAGACAGTGAAATGTCAATGAATCAGAAGGTAAAAACTGTCCACAAGGTAACGCACCAGTCTGAAAGCTTCAGTCACGACAAATGCAATAACTCTATTCTGTAGAGCCCCAGTTGAAACCAATTATGAATCTAAAATATTGTGGTGATTAGTTCCAGGGCGATTGGATTGAAATTGATAGACCGATTTTCCCGGATTTTCATTATGACACGAACTCCAGTCAAATATTTGCGCTGGAACAAGTTAGTCTGAATCCAAACTGCGATCCTCGTATAAATGGTAACTGATAAATCCTGAGCAAGATTTTGTCAAAAAGATATTTATTGTCACCCAACACGACAACAAAACGATAGAGGGCGCTATATCCTATCACCTCCAACGATATAATTACAAGTCAGAACCCTGCAGTAACACATGAACGTGAGCGTGCAATATGACACGGGAATAGCTAACCAGGTTACAATGATACAGTCTGCTGATGATGAATCTGTACACAAAACGCGATGATGAGGCCTCAACTTAACATTTTATCCATTTAATCTTGTGTAGAATTGTAATGATCTATTCCTTCTGCCCGGCGTTCGGCGTGGGCGGAGCATTCTGTTTAGGTCTTTGACCGGTGAATTCAATATAAAATGATTGTTTCTAGTTAGACAACCAACATGCCATTAAACTCGACAAGCATACCCTTGTCTTTTTTGACAAGTTGATCACTGACAAATCTCCCGTCCTGTTAATTTTGTATTGATGATGCTTGTGATCAACATGAGCATTGATTCATATTGCAAGAGAGAAGGTGTTCCAGTTATAAAGCTATACCTCATTTCCATGACCGCTGGAGACCATTCATCCTTTGCCAGTGGAAACGTAATGGTCAACTAAGCACTAATCATCCCAATGACCAATGCACTTAATAGGAAAAACATTACACAGCATCTCGGAATACTCAAAGTTGATAGTGCGTGACGTCCTTCAGATGGATCCTCATAACCAATAACATGTCTTTACTCACGTAACATAAGAAATAATAAATTCTCACAAGAGTAAATAATGTTGATTGCTAGTGTGATACGCCCTGGTTGCGTTCGATGTGCCTTGGTATGGTAGGATATTTTCATTTTGGTGGGTGGACAAAAATATTAAACACATACCGCGAGGATTGATGAAATCTTTCAGCTTGTGTTCTCTACCCAGGGGGCCTGAATGCAATCTCTACAATCAGCGAGGCTCGTCTTTGCGATTGCATATTATTATGCATTCAGGAGATAGTATTTTGAAAAGAGCCAGTACCCACACTGTCATCGAAATGTTACCATGTGATCCTATTTAGAGGAAATGTTCTACGTCCAAAAGTTTCAGGTGTGATACATAAAGCCAAAATAACTCTCTTAGATGATTAGTTGCTAATTTTAACACTGAGGTTGACTTGATTATTTGAAAACCATTTCAGCAAAAGTTAATCGATGTGTTGCATCTCGGTTTGTGGATGTTGTATTTCTATTTTACAGACAAGACAAGTCTGGTTTTGGGAAATGTGCCCAGCATCTTGGTAGATGATACCATTATGGCTGCAAGAGCGTGCTTATAATTAGTTTTTGTGCCATAGCAATGTCCCAGTTTTTAACATAATGCGCGGTAGTTCTTTTTATTCTAAGTCACTGCTAGCTTTTCAATAATTCCACCTGAAACTTGTTCTAAATACCCTACTGCACAAAGACGGATGGCAGTGACAGTGCAAGATCAAGCCTTAGGTCTTAATGGGGATAGTTACTTGATGATAAGATATATCTAACTAGCATGATCAGCTAAAATGGTACATAGATCATTAACTTATGTAATCGACTCTTAAAAGAAACGCATTCGTGTATTCTATGTGCTACAGATCATACCTTTTTGTCCTTTTATATGATCTAATTGTATACTGGCCAAGCGATAAAATTTCCTTAAAATGAGATATGTTGCCACCATAAAATTATATAACACTAATCAATAACGACCGTCCTGTTTGCATCAATGCTTTTCATCTTCACTTGAATTATACCTCTTGGGGACGGCGTTTAATCTATCACCCTTCACTTATACTAAAGTGATTCAGCTATGATAATTTCGCTGCTAGTAGTGTCCAGAACATTATGAATTAGGCCAAACATCGCATCAATGGCATGGATATTAAGTTGACTCACTCGGCACATCTGACGGGCGGACCACAATCGGAGACAATTATGTGTAGATACTAGTAATATTTCACCAAGAGTCGCTTGTGTACCTGAACAGCCATGCAAGCTCATCAATATCGACTTTTGATTGATGATTGAGGCCTAAAAACATACACGTTATGTAAATCAAACTGGGTCCCATGGCACCGAATAACAATAAAAATGCTTATAAGAAAATGCGTTGAATATAAGTATCGTAGATGGCAAATGCCTATATACTATTTGATGGCTGGTATACTATTCAATTCGCTAGTTAAATATCTTTATAAACTTTAGCTATGATATAAACACAATTGTGTTATATTGTTCACATTCTTCAAGCAATATACAGAGAACTGCTGAATGTACATCATTATATATATATATATATATACATATATATATATATGTATGTATATATATATATATATATATATATACATATATATATATATATATATAGATATGTATATATATAAGTATATAAATGTATATAATATATCTATTTTATATATATATATAAAATATATGTATATATATATACATATATCTGTATATATATATATACATACAAATATATATATACATATATATATATGTGTATATATATTATATATATATTTAATATACATATATATATATATATATATATATATATATATATATATATATACATATATTTATATATATATGTAAATATATATATGAATACATATATATATATGTATATATATATATGTATATATGTATATATTCTATATCTATATATATATATATATATATATATATATATATATATATATATATATATATGTATGTATATATATATAAATGTATCCATGGTTTTTTCAGGCGCTGGAAATATTAATGATAGACCTGCACGGATGCGCACATAATGAGGACCCTAGTTATCCATTCCATCTGTCATCTTTATCGCCTCTGTAGCTACCTGATGACATAGAAATGGTCCCTCCTGTGACGCTTTTATTTTCAATTATTAATACAGTAGTTGACTTTATTCCCATTGTATTGGATACTGTGGTCCAGCGCGCGACTCAAGACATCTCCCTACAAACACCGAATTCATCAGGATACATCTGCTCGGCTATGTCAGTAAACTGATGTAAGCAAGATAAGCTTATTGGGGGCATCCGTAAATCCAAAAATGATGATTTAAGACAATTCGTACGCCTTCTGCATGAATATTCATAACGTTATTGTTACTGAACAGATGCACACAATAAATTCAGATCAAGTGGCATACTCGGATCGATCGGGAGGCTGAATGAAATGGATGTTAACGAATAATTCTTTTTGTTGACATATAGGCGATTCTTTATTAAATTCTATTGTTGATTTCGCAATGATTCTTTGAACGGACTGTCAGATCAAGCTTGTCGCATATATGTTGCTTTCACCAGTGCAGTGCAATCAATTTTGTTTTGCACCGGACATTTCGCAGTACGATTCTGGTACTGGCTAGGTGGCTGTTCTTGTGCAAGCGCAACACAATCACAACAGATGCACAAATGCAACTGTACTGGCGCTTCGTTCAAGAAATACACAACAACATATCGACGTTTTAAGTGTCAACGCTAAAATAAACCACGCACTTATGAATATTGTGACAAAGACGTTAGGAAGCAGCACAAGCAGCAGCAAAAAGTTAGACATTGTGACGTGGCATGATCTTAAATAGTAGCGTTTATTGCATACCATGAGAAAACTTCAACAACTATTGTATTTTTTAACATACTTGGAAATACCAGCAAAGTGTCTGCGGAAACATCCTTATAAGTTTATCAAATCATTAAGAGTAGGCAGCTGACTTCCTACATTATAGACAGGTCACGAAATATTTTCCCTATGGTTTCGCATGTAAGGCATAACAAACTTAAGTGAACAATTGCGGTGCATCGCTGCTCACCCAGTAGACTGTTCATTGTTATTTAAACCTTTCATCATATCAGGAATGTCGAAAGGAGATCAACAGCCACACCTTTGATTTTGCAATCTTAACCGATCTTGTCGGAAGTAGACCATGTTAGTATTGTTAGCCATGCGTGGCAGGATTCTTGACCGAAACGACGATCACAGTCACCCTGCGTGCATAATATGGATAGTTTGCTCGTTCTTTGTTACAACGTATAATAAATAAACTTCTTATTAAATTGCTCTCATGATATATATATATATATATATGTATATATATATATATATATATATATATATATATATATATATATATATATATATATATATATATATATATAAATATACATATATATAAATATATATATATATATATATATATATATATATATAAAGATATAAAGATATATATATATTACATATACATATATATAAATATATATATATATATAGTATATATGTAAGATTAGATATATAGATATATATATATACACATATATATATATATACATATAGAGATAGATATAGATGGATATATATTTAGATATATATAGATATTTATATCCATATATATATATATATATATATATATATATATATATATATATATATATATATAAATATATATATATATATATATATAAATATATATATCTCCCTCTATATATATATATATATATATATACTATATATATATATATATATATATCTCTATATATATATATATCTATCCTTAGAATGTTCGAGGTTTTATCATTTTACTTTATAAAGCAATCAGTCATTAATTCAATTACGCTAACGTTATTGTAACTGAAGCCATATCAAATGCTTGATTTAGGGAATTGTGTGGATGCTCAGATTGGTTTTAGATGAAGCCGACCACTTCACTGACGCGATTGCAACTTGCCATGTAAGAGCAACGATAAGTGGCACGCCATTGGTTTTTGGTGCTTTGCCTTGCCGCAGGTACACATGGAAGCCAGCGACAACGGAAATTCCACCCCACCTTATATTGATACAGTATACTTCATCTAAACGAATAACCAAAAACTTTAAATTCGTTAAATGTAGAAGTGCTGTCCATTTTGTTTGTATTTCATATCATTAAGATCATTGTTTTTATAAATATTGTATATGTTTAACAAAATTTTGAAGGCGAGCACACTCATTAAATATTACATTTTGGGTAATGGTTCAATGCAAATGCAGCCAGTCAAGCATTTGTGCATGGTATTGATATGGTATAAAACAGTACCAATGTTATTTTAAACTCCCTGCCAACTGGCACGCCAGTTAAACGTTGTGCTCACAGGTATGAGCTGATGTCCTGCAGATGTCCAATAATCGACTATAAGCCAAAGTGTTTGTATTAGCACCCTTATCGCGCTTAGTTCTAGAATATCAGATTGTACAATACCTCGATGGCAATGGTTCTGTCTGTGTGGCTTCACTTGCTTCATCTCTGCTGTAGATAGGGTAAGAGAAACAGTGAACGCGACGTGACGTTGTTCACCCTTGCTCTGAACTCAATAACTCCGTCTGTTGCTAGTCTTATATATTTTGAAGAACTTGAAGAGTACACGTGTGTCGACGCTAGAATTGTTGATGTGCTTAATCATATTAGTTGGCTGATTCTGCTCTTGTATATGTGATGCAAAGATGTATCTGCAGGATATATCGCAAATATAGATGTACTGAATCACATCAAGTTGATGTACTGATTCACATCAGCTAATTGATGTTTAACTAACATGCATCGTTAATGTCGTTATGAGTATGGCTTGGATATTGGTTATTGTTTACGTGACGCTGGGCCCGTCTCAATGTTATCTCTTAGTTTCAACTCCATATATATGTGTATTACATAGATTGACCTAAATAACTCATCCTAGATATTGCTTATATTTTATCAATGACATAATATCCCCCAAGAACAACTTATAGTTGATGATCGAAAAAA